>JAADXQ010000391.1:0-13583 GCA_023337915.1 Pythium angustatum | reverse complement strand
TGAAGTGGACGGTTGCAGTGCGGGTGTGCAGTCCAGGGGTCGATGCAAACGCCACGGCGGCGGCCAGCGCTGCAGCGTCAAGGGCTGCGCGAAATCAGCGTTTGCCAAAGGTCTGTGCTGTCGTCACGGCGGCGGCAGACGCTGCAGCGTTGAGGGCTGTGAGAAACATGTGCAGCAAAAAGATCGGTGTTGGCGCCACAGCGACTTGCGCAAGTGTCACGTGAAAGGGTGCGTGAAACGTGCCCTTGATGCAGGCACCTGCAAGTTGCATGCCACGAAGTAAGAGCGGCACTCGTCGATTCATTCTGCGATATATTTCACATTAGTGCGAGCTGTTGAGCTGTTCATCCGTTCTTTCCTCTTCCAGTTGCTCGCTACTTTGTATCTCCCCAGCCCTACGGTCTCGCATCATCTTCCTTGAAGTCGTCCAAGTCGATCTGGAGGTTCGGGATGTTCATCAGAATCAAAATCGCCGCGTGGCAGTAGATGCGGCGCCACGACGTCTCGGTCTTCTCGTCCCATGCAGCGCCCGTCGTCTGCTTCATGGCCTGGATCAACGCCTCACCCAACGGGTCGAAATCCTCGGGCTTGACACCAATCTTCATGTGCACGATCGCGAGGTGCATGACCTGTTGCACGAGATCTTCGGACGAGAGCAGGCTCTTCATGCCTGTACTTATGTGCGTGAGCACGCGGCTCTGGACGGCATGCGACGCACGAAACAGCGGCTTGAGCTGCGCAGCGTGGTCAAAAAGGTACTGGTAGAACGCTGCGTAGAGCTTGCCCACGGCCGAGTCGGCGGCGGTCTTTTCCGAGTGGATCGTGTCCTTGTACGTCTTCTCCCAGTGTGCAAACGCCGTGAGCCGGTCGTCGTTGTTCGACGGCTCGTCAAACTCAAAGTGCGGCAGGTACTTCTTCACGACGCGGCAGTACTGCTTCGAGAACTTCATGCCCCTCGACTCCTTGTTGATCGAGTTCACGCAGCCCATGGTGATGGCGGTCTGGTCTTGTTGCTGTCGGATGTCGTCGGTTGACGTCGAGTTCCAAAGTGAGGTCTCCAGAAACACGCTCTTTTCGCTGGGCGTTGCGGCTGCTTCACGGCGGTGGGCTTCAAATCCGCCTCGGCGTTCTGGGGAACGACTCAATGGCGACGACGGTGGATCCGGCGTCGAGGATGAGAGCCCCACCGACCAGTTGTTCCTTTCCGAGGAGAGCTTGACACGGACTATTCATAGACGCCGTTCCGCACAGAGCGCGTTATCCTGAAATCAAAAGATCCCGTCCTTGCAGCAAACCTGGTCGAAGGCGTCACCACGAGACATCGTGGTCGCGTCACCGTATTCACTCAATCGACTCGCGTCTCTGGCACCACCGTCTCCAATGCCGACGCGTCACGAGCGGCTCGCGCAGCTGCGGCGGCGTCCGTCGTTTCGAGCCATGCGAGGATCTCGTCCAATCCCATGGCATCGGCTCGCATCAGGAGCAGCTCCGCGTCAAACACGCTCGCGTACCGTGGCCAGAGCCACTGCAAGACGTCCAGTCGTCCACGCTCAATGCAGCCGATCGCCGCGTCGTTGCTGCAGCCCTCGGTGCGGTGTTCGTGGAGAAACTCGACCACCTCCATGTACCCTTCTTGCGCCGCACTGTCCATCGCTCGTACGGTACAGCCTTCGGTCCTGTGCTCATGGAGAAACTGGACAATCTCCAAGTGGTTGTGGGCAGCAGCGCCGTCCATGGCGTGGGTCGAGCAGCCTTCGACGCGCTGCTCGTGGAGAAACCGGACAATCTCCAAGTGGCCGTAGACTGCAGCGATGGTCATGGCGCTCTTCGTACACCCTTCGTGGCGATGCGCGTGCAGATACTGGACGATCGCAAGGTAGCCTTCCCACGCTGCATTGTCCATGGCGGCCGTCGTACATCCCTCGGTCCGGTGTTCGTGGAGAAACTGAATGATGTCCAAGTGGCCTTTCCACGCCGCGCGGTCCATGGCTTCGGCCGTGCAGCCTTCGTGTCGGTTTTCGTGGAGGAAGCGGATCACATCGAGGTGGCCGTCCCACACGGCGTCGTCCATGGCCGCGGGGGTACAGCCTTCGGTGCGATTCTCATGGAGCCACTGGACGACCGCGCGGTGGCCGAACCGCGCAGCACGGTCCATTGCACGTGTCGAGCACGTCTCGTTTGTGTTGTCGTGGAGCCACTGGACGATCGCGAGCTGCCCGTTCGAAGCCGCAAAGTCCATAATGTTGCCTGGGAGAATGGTCGGTGGGAGGTTTGCGTAGAGCCACTGGACGACGTGGAGGTGGCCGCGCTTGACGGCGCTGCGCATGGCCAGTACAACTTCACTTGCATCGAGGGGTCGGCCACGATACGCTGCGAGTCGATGGAGCAAGTGCAAGTGGCCGCAGCGCGCCGCCGACGGGACGCTCCACTGGGCCGAGCAGTCGAGCCAGTCGCTGATGAGCTGCGCGACGTGCGGAATGCGCTGCAGCGCGTCGCGCTCGCGTGCTACGACACGTACACACATGAGTAGACGCGAATTTGGTTCGTTCTCTGTTGATGGCGGTGGCGACGGCGCTGTGGGTACGACAGACGCCGCAGCAGGAGGCATGCATGGTGTTTTCATCGTGGTCGGGAGAATGGAGCTCTTCGTCAAGGAACTGTTCCATGAAGAAACACGGATTTTGGACAGTGTCGAAAATGTCGAAAATAATGAGTTCCTGACATTGTGAAACGACGATTTGACTGCGAAGGCGGGACCAACAGAGAAAGCAACGGGAAGACAGGAAAACAGAAATGGCGCGTGCCCGCGAGTTCAACGCGTGCACGTAGACGTCGCTTTGCGCGCACTCTAGGCACCGACAGCCATCGAAAGTTGGTTCATCGGAAAGACGAGATCCGTCGCTATCGATCGGTGTGCCATTTGCTCGCACTCGTAGCCGCTATGTCGCGCGCCGGCACGTTCAAACCGACGCTGCAGCTACGTCATCAACTCAACTGCAGTGGCATTACGATCGACGCTGCGACCTACGACGTACGACGGCACCATTTACTCACGTACGACTCCCATGCGCTCAAGCCCCATACGCTGCGGCTCTTCAGTCTGCGCCGCGAGATTCGCTCGACGCCGCTGTTCGACGACGACAACCGACCGCCGCCGTTGCCGCCATTGCCACCGCCCAAGAAAGGCGCGAAGCCAGCGTCCCACGACGCCGCGCCACGCGATCCCATTGCGTCGACTGTCCTTCGGTATGTCTCGTTGGTCTATGCAAACGAGCTCGACGTGTTCATCTGCGTCTACAGCGCCTACCACGACACGGTGGCGGGTGCACCAGTCGATACGTCGAGTGCCGGCTACAGCATCGTGTTCCTCGAGCCAGCGACGCTCAAGAAGCTGGTGGTATACACGGGGCCAAGTGCTCACGTGCTGCGGTGCGCGTGCTTTGATGAAACGACGGGACGACTTGTGCTCGCGTCGCGCGTGGCGTCGCCGTGGCCCGAGAGCCGGTCGAGTGGGCGTCGCACGGCAGCAACTTCCGTGCGCGTAGCGTCGCCCAGTGCCGGAGAAGACCGCAGCAATGTCGTCGAGTTTCTCGAAATCTCGAAGCGACCGTTTCGACGTCCCATGTCAGCGATCTCCGTGGCATCGGCAGCTGTCGATGCACCGATGGATCGCGTGATGCTTTGCGTGGAGAAGATGACCCGAGCGTCGCTCTGGCACAGTGATGCCCTCGACGATATCGCCGCTGCCCCGCATCTCCACGTACTCTTTGGCTCTGGTGTGTGCAGATACGATGATGACGTCGATAGCGACGGCTATAGTCCAGGGGTACAAGAACGCAGCCTCGTGCTGGAGTGGCGTAAGAACGCGGAAGGAACTCTAGCGCTCGCACGGCGCATCGTTCATGAGCGTGATCCAGTGACAAGTTTATCTGCATCGCCTAGTGGTCAGTGGCTGTTCACCGGGCACTTGAGCGGGCTGCTCAAGGTGTGGAACATGGCGTGCAAGAAGGACACAGATGATGACAACCCACCGACGTTTGCACCGGCAGGCGATGCGGTCTCGTTCCACAAGTCTGCCGTAGCAATGATTGAAGTGAAGCCAACACTATCGAGTATGCGGACAGCAGACGGACTCGAAACGCTTATGCTATACACGACAGAGCGAGCTAGTGGTGAGACTCGACATTGGCGCTTCAGTGGAGCTGCAACCACGGTCTTGTCGTCTGCCCCTCAACTTGACTGTCTCGGCGAGCTCAACGTGGAGCCCACAAGGCAGCTTCGTAAGTATGTCAAGAAGAAACGGAAGAGAGGAATGCTGGGGGACTGGACGCGCACGACTCCTCTGTGCATCACTGTCCAAATGGGGAACTATGCTGAGAATCTACTCATCGTAACACGTGGCGACATGATTCATGTGATCAAGATTCAAACACTGCTCCAAGTAGTGCACGGTGTGCCTCAAGGAGATGAAATCTTCGCTGTGAGACCAGTTCCGCATCGGGACGGATCAATTGTGGTTGTCTGCTTTAGTGGTACGACAAGCTCTTTCCGACTCCAGTTGTCAGGAATGGACCCTCTCAGCAACAAGATCACCGCACCGAGGGAATGCAGTTTGTCAGCCCCAGGGCAGCTCCATTCCAACGTTTCCGCACGTCTAACTCGGATGCATGTGAGCAATACTGGCGCCGATGATGCGTGGATTTTGTGTGGCTGGAGCACCGGTGTCGTTGAAGTCTACAGTGAAGAAAATGGTGTTACGCACCGCGTTGCATTACTTCAAGATCCTAGATTGAACGTAGATGTCACGGCTCTTGCGATAATGACTGGTCGCGGTGCTCAAGCGACGCACGATCCTGAACCAGTCGCTCCAAACGATGCAAAGAATACATGGGGAGGACTGCTCAAGTCTGTACCCCACACTGGTTCCAGTGGACGAAGAAGCGGTGAGAATCCGAAGCAGCTTTGTACTGTTCTTGCTGGCACAGCTGGCGGTGCAATCTTCGGGTGGCGCGTGGCGACCGCTTTCGCGAAGACTCACAGCGGCGGCCAGTTTATTTTGGAAGCCTCGATTGCGATCACCCACCCGCCTGCTCACTCAGCCCACGTGATTGAGTTAATCCCGCTATCTCGAGAATCCAGCCAAGTATTGTCCATGGGTGCTGACGGCATACTGAAGCTCTGGGCAGTGCCGTCGATGCGCCTCACTAAACATATAAATGCAGCAGCGAGCACTGGTGCCGGTGGAACTCGCCTGGGCATGCTCTGCTCTGCTGTGGAGGTGATAGGAGGCGTCGACGCTATTGCAGTTGGTTACGAAGACGGCGAAATTGCAGTATGGCAAAATCAAGCAACGGGCATTTCAGAGAAGTTTCAAGAGTTTGCTGAACTGCATGTTAGCGGACGCCACGAGAGACGAGTGACAACGATTGCCGATCTGGGCGACCGGAAGTTCTTGACCGCGTCCCTCGACATGACAATTGTTGTGTGGATGGTTGTATCGGAGACAAAACAAGTTGATGAAGTCCGGTTCTTTGAGCTTGGTGGGCCGGTTGTCGATTGTTGTGTAGTCGGTAGTACTGTGCTGGCAGCGCTCGGTGACGAAGTGTGCTGGTTTACTCTTGAAGAAGGTGCCACCGCACAAGAGTCCCCTCCTCCTCTCTCAGATCAAGAGTTTGTATCCTCGATCGAGACGATAGACGCCGTGGTTAAAGCGAAGAACATATCCGAGTCAGATGAGTGTCAGCCCGAGGAGAACTCCCCGCGATCACCTGCAACAAGTTCTTTGTCTCCATCGCAACACGATGACAGCGTGATAAGCATTCCAAGCGTCATCATTCCAGGCTCGGTAGCACCACTCGAGTCGTTCCCTGAGCATTTTCGCGCATGTAGCTCTGGACTGTTGGAAGGATGGCTGACGGACCAAGCGAGCGACTCTCCAGTGGATGATCAAGTCATCTCTCTGTATGTTCGTCAGTACGTTGCGACTTGTGGAACATCCGGCACGATTGCTGCAGAGAGCTTGGGCCATTTTCTATCAATGCACCATGTTCCGTTGAACAAACGTGCTCGCCCAGATTTTGTGATCCGCAAGTATCTACACGAGCACAAAATTGATCCGAAGACGCGCTTGACTGCGGTGGATGCGACGTCACTGCTTCTTGAAATTCAACGCGCTGTCGAGTTTGAGCGGGATGATGACGTGGCGGTCCTGAAGACGAAAACCTCGAATGGAGCGATGCGACACAAGGTGCTGACGCGATTGGCTGAGCCACGGAAGAAGGGAAATCGAATACAGAGCGCGAAGCGAACTGACAACCGCATCGCTGTTGTGACCTATAATATTCTCGGTGAAAAGTCGATCAGGTGGGTCGAGTCATCTACGTCCAATCAGGAGGTTCTCGACGCTGCCACGGTTGAGAAAGGTAGTGTTCCGACGGAGATAGTGCGCGCAGAAACGCGTCCATCTCGACACCGAAGACGACGAAAAGGCTCGCCCATGAAATCGGTCGTGGCTTCGCCGGCGGTTAGTCTTCCAGATCGGGAGCTACTACAACGAATGCACTTGTCGTCAACGTTCCAGCCAATGTGGTCGAGTGGATTCTGTTGGTGCATCGACTCACAGCTCGTCATCCAGTGGGATGCAGTTGAAGCAGAAAAAAAGACCCACAGCATCAAGTGCACTTGCTGTGGACACTGGCGCCACCGAATTAAGCTCGAAAAGCAAGGCTACAAGCCACACTTCACGGCTCGCACGATACTCAGCATCATTTCGGATGTGTACGAGATTATGATGGAGCCAGCCCACCGACTGCTCTACCTTAACGACGACTCGGGCTCCCGCTCACCGACTGAGCTTTCAATCCATGCGGCACTGTGGAAGTTGTTTCAGCACAAGTTTGGTGTTCAGCACATTGTAGAGACCAAACTCAAGTTGCTGTTCGTGTCGATGTGCCATCACGTTCGTGATATGGACGCTGTCGCAGTTTTTGGAGAAATGCTCGCGCTATTTCAACGCCCCGATGACGATGAGCAGGTGCCGCACAAGATGGTAGCCCTCTGTGTGGTCACGCACAGCTGGTTGTACGCGCGCGAGATGGTCGTCAATGGGGATCCGATCCTTGGAAACACGGATACAAGCGTCGAATCGTCGAAAGCAACTCATTGGCAGTTTGTGTCGCTGACAAACGCGCTGTTCTGTGCTCAAGAGGTTCTTGTGTATCCGCTGGTTAGTCCTGGATACCTGCAAAACATTCTTGTGTACATGGAGGATTATGCGCAGAAGTCACCATCGAAGTCCAGCAATGATACGGGGCCATTTGAGGAGCCCAGTGGGACACGATGGATCGAGGTTCACCGCTTGCTTCGGCTTCTCGTCGGAGAGTGGAAGCAGCAAACGACTGACTTCCGCCGTGTCGAGCGACTTCTCTTCACAGAACCGCTTGTAGCCGCGCAGGAGCCTGCCGGCCAAGATCGACCACTCGCAACAGTGCTGGAGAAGCTGCGGCTCATCCTGAGTTGCTTCGTATTCTATGACCATGAGCGCGTCGGACTAGCAGAAGTGAACGACTTTGAAGACATTCTTCGCCGCCTGAAGTACCTATGGCCAAACGAACACCTATCTGAACAAGAAGCTGCCGGTGCGAAGCGTTATCAGGACTCTTTGACGTTTGAAAACACCATCCTTGCGACGAGAAAACGATTTGGCGACGCTCAGGGTGACGGCCGCATCTGCTACTTGGATTTCTGGGCCATGTTGTACATCGTAGGTGTGCGCACGAGGTCGCTGCTCAAGTTTCGTGAGATTCCATCGTTTTGCAAAGACTACAAGCTCGAAGTGTCTCCGGATCTCCAAGACATGTTGCGCGTCTATATGGGTCGTAGCTCCGCGTTGTTGCTGCCTCGCGGATTCCAGACTGCAAAAAGCTCTGTGGACGAATCGACGCATCACCAACACCAGCGCCGCGTCGGAGGATTGTACGATGGCGTCTACATCGTCGATAAACCGAACTTGACTCGCACGTTGTCAATGCAAGAGCTCCTCAGCGATCAGCCTAGTGCCCCAAATAGCGGTCTCTACGTCGACGGATCGATTCCCTCTATGCGACAAAGTGCCAGCACCACAGCGTTGGATGCCTACAGTTTCGCATCTCGCGAAGTGGCTTCGGATGGTGTGTTAGGATCGCGTCCGAGGGAGCCCATCGTCGTAGGCGTTCGACCGGCTGGACCGAAGCCGAAGTCAACCGCGTTTCTGAGCGTATCCTCGCTGATCCCAGAGGTGACAAGCAACGCCGAGGAAGAACCCGCGTTGCATTTAGAATCATCCAGTACGACGGGTGTAAGTTTCGCTGCGTGCAATCAAAACTCCTCGTCACCAGCGTCTGCGTCGCTCAATATGGTCGACTCGTATGCCAACGTGTATATCCAATTTCCGGACATCACGCCCCGTAAAACACGCGTAGACGTGGGAGCGTCGTTGGGGGAATCGATTGTGGGGTGTGTTCATATTGGCGTCGACGAAGAAGCTGAAGCGTGGCGTCAACAGTTCATCAAAGACCACGAAAACGATGAGCATGAGCGGAATATCGTCCACGAAGAGCACAAACGCCGAGTAACGCTTCAGAAAGATCAAGCTGCGACGGTGGCTGCAATTGCTGCTGCTCAGCATCGCCACAACGGGCGCGTATCGCCATCGAAGGATAAACTCTCTCCGTCCAAGCCCGAAACGTCGTCAGCTAACCTCACGAGCACATTATTTGTGGGCACGAGTCGTCATGTGGATGCGAAAAAGACGACTGCCATGCCGTCGGTGCAGACAGCGGACCCAGTCGTTGAGACCCCCGCTATTGAAAAGCCTGCAGTCCAGGAGACGCACCACAGCCGGTCAACCATTGAAACGCTCACACGCCACGCTATCCAAGATCGGTCGAAGGCACCTGTCGTTGAAACTCACCTCGAGCCCGCAGAAAAAGATGTCCAGGTCGATCACCATGACTCGTTTCCCATGACCAGATGGGATACTTCACCGCGACAGGAGGATGACGTTGCTCTAGAAGACTCTGTTGCCCACGAATTCGCAATCGATGTCCAGCCACAGGTGAGCGCGCCGCTCGGAGAAGAACGTGTTACCCAGCTTTCTCCAGTATCATCACCCCGAGCTGCACTTCCTCAAGCTATTGGTCACACGATAAGTGAAGAGGTGGATACTGTCGAAGTCGGTGCTAACGCGCAGGAGAGCGATTGCAGCGGTGAGAATCCATCGTGTGATGAGCTTTCCGATAGCGATGACGGTAATGAAGAAGATATGGAGAGCGAGTCAAATGACAACGACGAGACTAAGAGCGAGTCGACAGTCGACGTCATTGCGGACGCTCGAAAACCGGATGAGCCCACACTTACTGAGTCTATCGCGACAACACCGACTCACGCTGACCACGAGATAGCCCTGACTTTGCGAGAGGCGACAAAGGAACTAAAATCCAGCTGCGGTGAGATGAATTACCAAACGGCGAGCGAGGTCCTGCTAGAACATCTGATTCCAGATGAACCCGACGGCACTGAAGACATCCCGGCTAGCAGCGCAGACCACCCGAAAGGCCAACCAAGTGGTCAAATGATGATTGAAAGCAAGTCTCCTCGGGTTGAAGAACGACGTGCTTCCGCTGCCGTCGTTCAAGTGCAGCCGACTCCAAAGCAGGATATTTCAATTCGCACCCCAGACGTAAAAGCTGACTTGCGTTCTCCGACGAAGCAGTCCGCTCCATCCGCCCAACCATCTCCACCGAGGCCAGGATCCAAGCCCAACACAGCTGAGCGCCGCCACCGTTTCAAGTTCAGTCAACAGCCCAAGTTCAAACTAAGTGCGGCCATAATGTCGAATCCTTTTCGATCAAAGGCATGGAAACCTCGTGACGACTCAGCGAGCGATAACTCCGACGAAGATCGAGACAACTCGAATGACGAGGCGGATGCGTTTGATGATAGAGTCGCCGTGACGGACATGCCGCTTCGATTGTCGCGAAACTCTCTCGCAACGCTACGCGAAGAATTTGGTCGTAAAACATCGGCCACTCGCACAGCAGGACTCACGGCCATGGCGTTTGCGTCGGGTACATCGGCTCGCCATCGGGCCAATGTCCTAGGACTCTCAACCGACGAGGGTGGACCACGACGTCGCGGTGGAAGCAATCCCGTGCGGCTCGACGAGGACGCCGAGCGTGCTCTGTACGGTGGTCGCGCTCTCAGTTATCTCGGAGAAGGTATTGCGTTCAGTGCCGACGCCGAAGCGGAGATGCAGCACAAGTGGACCGACTTCTTTGGGACTGCCGAGGCGACAATGTTTTCTCCGCTCAAGGAGGTTATCAAGCAGCGCGAAGATGCTCAAAGGCAGGAAGAAGAACTCCAGAGCCGACTCATCAAGAAACGGATGGAACAGCAGCATTTAGATACAATGAGACTGCAACGTAATGTCACAGCGGTTGCTGCTACCAAGACGACGCCTGAAAAGACATCAACGAACAAATCGGACGCGGTGAGCTTCCGTGCGCGGCGAATGACACGTGAGGCATGCCTACAAGTCCAACAGCAGCTTATGCTTGGTGAGACAGTGACCGGCGAGCTGAGCGATACCCACGCTGTTCAGTACTTCCACTTCGAGTACGAGCTGGATGGGAACACTGGGTGTTCCATCATTACCTTTAAGCTTCACGTTCTTCATGGCGAAGCCGACATGTTCGTTTCCACACAGACCGTGGCGCCGTGCTCGGCCGACTTTATGTGGCGCTCCGCAGAAAAGTGCATGCTGTCGACAACACCTGCGATATCGGATCTTGAAGGGCAAAAGATTGTTCTCTTCCCACACGACATCGTGCGCGTTCTTGACCGTGGAAACAGCCCACAGGTTAAGTTCTTTTTGGCCGTGGTTGCGCTCGCACCGAAGAGTGCATTCACTCTCGGTGTCATGACGTCTGGCCAGAAGGCAGAACCATCACGGGCAATCCAAACGGTTGACAATCTCATCTCACACTTCAATCAACTCGCAAAGATGTACGAAGGCCAGGCCACGCGAAGAATGAATATGACGGCGGAATCGAGTTCATCGATAACACGTTCTTCGTCGTCGGGTAGCAGTGGTGGTTCGTCTTCAGTGGATCGGCTGCGTGCATTCCTGGCTACTGCAGCGAGTATGGAATCAGTGGGAGAAGAAGACGAAGACACGGATAGCCTGTCAAGACACGCAGGTGATTTGCGCCGTTCGTCACAACTTCGTCGACGCAGTGATATCGACCTGCCGAACGAGACAAATGAATATGCTCCCGATTCACGCGTTGATAACGTCGAAGAACACCATATCGACGATGATGAAGGTAGTCAGGTGCCTGAGGAATCCTCGTTTCAGCGCCTCTTAGAGTCGTTTGGTGAGAAGCGTGGTGGTAGTCTCGGTCATTCACGATCGTTCGTGCTCGGCGGTCCTACAGCCGCACAGCGCGACTTTCTCCAGGATGAAGAAGCTAGCTATCAAGAGACGAAAGCGAAGCTGGCTTCTGCTGAAGGTCAAGTGGCCCACGACGATGGGCAGAGTGCGGCAATTGCGGTGGTGACAGAGCGCCGCCTTTCAACAGCGTCTTCGCAAGCGCTTCGGCAGCGACTCGGTGCGCGAGTAAAGCAACAGCTTTCGCCACTCAAGGGCTCGAGTAAACCAGAAGTCGAAACGCCGTGTGAATCAGTGAGCCTCCGCGTCGCTCGCTTTCAGCCGAAGCTTGCCGCGTACAGTCTGAGCAGCTTACATCCGCCAAAGCACCAACACAAGTTGCCTAATTCAGCGGCCTCCATCGTACAAGCCAAAAACAAACGATGAAATCAACGCGCTTTGGATAACGACGAAGACTCGACTTGACCATATTCTAAGGTGGGAGTGAGTACGTCTGGATAACTCTACGGCGTGTTGCGAGGCTTGAGTGCAGCGCCATTCGTATTGGGATCCTCAATGTCTCAGTATCTATGATTGCTCTTGCCACCTTGATGATAGAGTCGCTTGCCTCGAAGCTCGCCGCTCACGTTCGCGCCTTATTTCTTCTTGACGCCGAGAGCGGCCTCGCACACAGCAGATTCAAAGCTGTGACCGTCACGCAACAACTCCAAGGCGCGCTTCATCTCCTCGACGATCTTCTGCTGGCACTCTAACTGAAGGACACAGCCCAAGTCGCGGTGCAGTTCAAGAGGATCTTCGATGCTGATGCGCCAGGCCTTGGCCTTGCTACCACTCCAGCGCATGCTCTTGATCATCGCCCGCTCGGGCTGTCGGACGCTGACGACGAGCTTACTGAAGTCAAACTCCTCCGCGTAGAAGCGAAAGAACGACAGCAGCAACGCACCGACACTCACGGCGTTACCAGTCACTTGCTGCTCCGACGTCTTGATCAGTTGAGCGGCATGGAATGCCTTGGCCTTTGCAACATCACTGCAGAAAGAGACGTCGACACCGTTCAACTTCAGTGGTGTGACGTTGGCTTCACGGAGCAGCTCGTGGTTTTGCAGGGTCGGTAGAATCCGGGCTCGGTGCTGCAGAAAGTAGATCACCACGAGTATGAAGCTGTACGAGCTTAGGTACCCGAGGGACGCGTCGTTGATTCCGCGCCGCTTGGCCCAGTGCTTGATGGCGATGCCAAGCCGGCGTGCCCGGTCGTCACACTCTGCGTACGTGCGCAGCAGCAGTGTGTTGATACAGGCTTGGTAATTGTCAAAGCACAAGTCGCACTCGACGCCACTCGCGTTGTGTCTAAAGCGGATCAAGGGGATGCGTGCGTTGGCCATGACGACGGCCACGTCACACTGGTTTCGGCGCAGCAGAGCGTCCACTGCGTACACATTCTTCTTCCGCTTCTTTTGCTGCTTGTGCAACTCGTCCAGCTTCGCCGCGACCGTACTGTCCGCTCTGTGTTGAGTATCCGCGACCGTACTCGCCTGGAAGAGCAGACAGAGCGTGATGACGGCGTCGTCGAGCCAGAGACGGAGCAGCGTCGTGGCGTTGGCGCGGAGTCCGGCGCGTGGCGACTGGAGCGGAAGGATCGCGAGTCCCAACCCGAACGCGAGTGTTGGGAGAGGCGTAAGGAGACTAACCACGACCGACCACGCGAGCGAGTGCGTGTGTTGGTAGTCGTGGAACACGTGGAGCCGCTCGAGTGAGTACATGCCGCGTCGGCTCACATGGAGTTGTTGCCATTGGCGCCACAGCCAGTCGGTGGCAGCGATGGCGTGCGCGACCAGCGTGGCACGGACAGGCAGTGTGGAGGTCACTGCCAGTGGCAGTCGGAGGCACGGCACACAGAGCATCGTTGGAATGGTTAGACCGGTGCCGTCGACGTTGGTCATGTAAGACCGACAGAAAATAGCTTTTTGTCATCTGTCATCTGATCCGTTGGGATAGTACTAGTTAGGAGAATGCGGGCTTCGTCATTGCGCTCGTTGGGATGTTGATGCTGGGTCTAACTGTGCGTGCAGGATAACTTGACAGACGGCAATGCTGGGATGTCGAAGGTGAGCCCCGTCGCTGGTTGAAGTCAACGACCGTCAACTTAGGACGGCAC
>JAADXQ010000390.1:0-13658 GCA_023337915.1 Pythium angustatum | reverse complement strand
GGTCCGGTTCAGTCGAACCAGAACCGGCTTTTGGGACCGGACCGCACCCAGTCTCTTCAATCACTAGCCTACGTCCCATACGGGCTGTTCTCTTCCCAGACTTCCGCAGTCTGGAGCGGAGACGCGATCCGCTTCATCACAACCGCCCCTTGACGGCTCTCAACGCCGACGGACGGCGCTCGGCGATTGAGGTCCGTCACTCTCAGGTACGCTCTCTCACCGGCATCAGACTTCGGCCACGGAAGGCCGTTCAGTCGACTCACAACACAATCTGCTCGCTCGACAGCATGAGCGGCAAGCCATCGGCGGTCACCAGCGGCGCGGCCGGCGCGCCGACTTCGGACACCACCTTCAACTTGACCGGCACCCCCAGCTTCGCGCACGCTTCTCTTCGTCGCCTGCACGCGGCTCTAGCGGCGGCGCCTGCGATTGGCAGCGCTGGAGCGCCCGCGCCCGACTCGGGTCCCGCTGGCATCGCGTTTCCGTCGCTACCGGTGACCGTGCGTGCATTGGCAGGTCTGGCAGATGCGCAACCTCTCGGCGCGGAAGATATACGTGCCGCGTACGACGACTTGAACACCGGCTTGCGTCGACCAGATGCTGGCTCGTCGCCATCGCCGGCTCCAAGCGCGAATTTGTTGATGCCGGTCGGTGAGGGCTTGACGTACACGTTGCTTGAGCAGCCAGCTGCGCCTGATGAAGTCCCGTCGTCGATGGCGCTCATGCAACTCCTCGCGGAGTCGAACACGACGTTCCAAGTCCTCTCGGGGCAGTACGGCCGGCTGCGACTCGTCGAGCGCGTCCAGCACACGGCGAGTGCTCTGGCTACGGCCACTCGTTGGATTCGATTCTTGGCGCGAGCGCTCGTGGCAGCAGACGGACAGGCACGCGACCAGGCCGGCTTTTCGAACAAGGACGTCAACGACGTCTTACGCGCGGTCACCGAGATGCAACACGACTTGTCCAGCGCGAATCTTCGTGCATCGAAGCTCGACGAAGAACTCAATTCTGCGCGCGGCGAGCGCGATGATGCGCTAGCTAGGTGCCGGCAAC
This sequence comes from Pythium angustatum, assembly GCA_023337915.1. Lineage (NCBI taxonomy): Eukaryota > Oomycota > Peronosporomycetes > Pythiales > Pythiaceae > Pythium > Pythium angustatum. Next base: position 12,605 of record JAADXQ010000390.1, on the reverse strand, counting down.
TTGAACAGCAACTAGGCGAGATGCGCGAGCTTCACACTGCATCTCTCGGCACCGCGGACGAGTTAGTTCGCTTCGTAACTGAAGACGCCGGCTTTCGCGCGTGCGACCCGCGTGTTCTCCACTTCGTGCTCGATGCATGCCGGCGCCAAGACACAACGGGTCTCGACACTATGGCGCTCGTGGCAACGATGAATTACGGTCAAGACATTCCACGAACTTCGCTTTCTTCGGACGATACTCGCGGGTCTTGTGCGTCGGAGATCGTGCCTCCAGTTGCCGGGGCAATTGCCTTAACTTCGACAACTGCGTCGGGCCCGGGGCCGGACTCACTCAATCGCTTGGCGGAGGTTGCTGGAGCGAAGGCTCGTGTGGCTTCGCCGGCTCGCACCAAGGCGATCAAACCGTCTTCACCTGCAGTGATCGTGTCGTTCGCCGAATCAACTGCGACGACGGTGGCGACGGCATCCCCAGCTTCTTCGATCGCAGCGTCTGCGAAGTCCGTCACGAGTCCGTCGACTACGACTCCTAGGCTAGCTGCGAAGTCTGTTGCTGCACAGCGTTTAGAGGATCCGGACCTTCCGGCGAACGTCCGCGCCGGCATCTTGGCCGCGATGAAGAAAACTACGCCTCTGGGCGCAGGTGTGGGAGGGCCTTGCCTTAACGACTCGGACGACTCCGACTCGGGCCGTTCGAAGGTCGCTGACTCTGATGAAGTTGGTTCTGACGAAGGTGACCTCTTTGACGAGTTTCTCAAGCGCAATAAGCCGGAGAAAATGCGAGATGAGGAAGAAGAGATGGAGGAGCACGACGAGGAGGTCGTTGGCGGCGACGACGCCGGCGACCCCGAGTTCGGAGACGGTGGGTCCAACGACGATAGTGACGAAGATGACACCCCAGGATCTGCCGTTGGCGAGTCGTCGGCTCGCCGTGCTACCGGCTCGAAATCCGGCTCGGCGGCTTCTCCCATGGACGTTGACTCGAGATCCGATGACGAGACTCGGCGTGCAAACTCCGACTCCGAAGACCGTGGCCGTGCTGACGAGCGATCACCAGGAAGCGCTCGAGCTTCATCTAAGAAGCCGGCAACGAAAAGGGCGAGCTCGGAGCCGGCTACGCCAGCAAGAGTCAAGCGTCACCATGGAGGGAACTTGCTCGAACCGACGGTCGTGGGGACGACAGTGCCTACGTTGGCGTCGGAGCCGAACACAGCGATGGATGGCTCGCGAATGCCGATCCTTCATGCAGACGTTCTGGCCACCGCGATGCCCGTCATTCCACCTGACGTCGAAGACGGCGATGAGATGTACGAGTGGCTGCGCGCGACAGTATCGTACGTGCGAGACCTACCGACGATGGCGATCGCCGAAACCGGCCAGATAGCGCTGTCAGACGAGGAGGGTGCAACCGGTGGTGCAGCTGCGCACGTCAAGGCCGAATTGAAGGCTTTCGTCATTGCGTCAACTCCACTGTAGTACCACGATGGCGTGGTCATGGGCTTCAATCCTGTCCTCAAGTGGTCGCCATCGTTTAAAGGCACGGGCACGTCGGCGTCACTCATGCGGGAGAAGATGGGGGAGTTCAAGGTGCAACGTGACAGCAAGACGATCGCGACGGACAGAGGTGTCCGGATTGGACCGTCGCCCTTCTACTCGGCGTACGTGGTCCACAAGGATGCGTCGGAGCTGGCGATCCAGTCGTACGACGCACAGTTCATCCACGAGTGGCTCGAGCTGCTAGATACGCGGCCTTGGGACTCGATGTTCCGACGACGCGTGCTCGTGATCTTCTTGTTTGATCCGACGACTTTGGACGCAGCAAGTCAGAAGTGGCTGTGCTTGTACCTTCGGTTCATGTTCTACCATCGCCAAGGGTTCTGGGACCACTTCCACTGGCTCCACACCGGCACCAGAAAGGCCATCCGGGACCCTCTGTGGCTTGATTATCTCGAACGTCGCGACGCTCTTGCGAAGTACTTCTTGAATGCATGGCGCATTCTAATGGCGCTGCGTCCGGCTTCATTCCCCAGACACTACGACGAGTTGTTGCTCTGCGAGCCGGCGTTTTGGTACCGCCCGGCAGCACACAGCACTTGGATTCCCAGCGTGAAGGAGATGCGTAAGTCTACGGGATCATGTTCTCTGGCAGAGCAACTCAAGCGCCTTGACCACGAAGAGCCACTCCGCACGCATTACGCCGGCTGCGCGAGCCGGTTCGTGGAGTCGCTCAAGTCTCGAGCTCAGGTCGCCATGCGCTACCATCACTACGTCGGTGTGTCGTGGCAGCTGCCGTCGAAGTGGCGAGACGCCGGATATCCTCTAATCGACTCAACCACGCGTTCCATTGGCTCGCCAGGGCCGGAGTTCTATCGTAGCGACTACGACGCGCGCCATCTCAACGCTTGGAAGCTGAAGGCAAGTGCTGTGGCTGTACAGGCCGCTCTCCAATCGCGTGTCTTCGACGACAGCACGGCCGCGTCGATCAAGAAGATCTTGTTCAAACCTTGGGACCCGAGTGACGAGCGCGCGGGCGACACGACGCGGCCGGGGTCTCATGGAAAGCCGGCTGCTAGCACTAGCGAGTGAGTTCGTTGCGTCTTCGCCGCAAGTTCGGCAGCTGATGCAACTCACAAGCTGCTACGCGGTCGTCTCGATCTTTCGCGCGGTTTGACCTTCACCATAGCCGGCCAGCACACGTTGCTGTGCTACTCGTAGTCCTTGACTTTGGTTAATTCACCTTTTCTTCTTTTTCTTGTTCGCTTTCATCCCTCGATCTGTCGAGTCCTTATACACCCGGGAAGCCGGTTTCCAAGTTCTCGAACAGCTCGGCATCAGTTCTTTCAACGACAAAGTACATCCGCGATCAGCAAAGCCCCTCGCAGATGTACAAATCGTTGGCAAAACTGGTTGGTGCCGGCTTTACACCGAAAAGACCAGCAAAGCCGGTTATCTCAGTACAAAGCCGGCGTTGCGACTTAAAGGGACGTCGCAGCCCTTTTGCCAGCCTCAGCTCACTGTCGCACATGCAGTTGTTCGATACTTCGTGCGTCGGTGAGCGAGGCCGGCTCTCCAACTTTGGGGTGTTGGAATCCCTTCAGTGACTAGACGGCTCCCCTAGCCACTTCCTCCACCGTCATCCACTTGCATGGCGGCAAAGCGTGCCCGTCCACGCGCACTGCGGTCGAATTCGAACAATAGCCGTCCGCAGTGCAGTCGATTAACCGGCTCCCAGCTCGGCTCTCTATAGCCTGCCCACTGCACGCGGTATTCTTTCACCCGACGGCCAGCGCGGGTCCGACCCCAGCGGACGTCGAGCAGTGCTTCGACTTCGTACTCTCCGGCAGCATTATCCGGCTCCCAGCTATCTTCTGGAAGGAGTGCAGAATCAAAGTCAAAATCTTCCGGGACTTGGGCCAGCTGCTCGGCGGGTCTTTCGTCGAACAGCAAGCGGGGCTTGAGCCGGCCAATGTGCACCCAAGGAAACACCTTATACGGGGACCCACGCAGCTCGAGCTTGCACATGAAGTCGCGACTCTTTTCGACAATACGAAAAGGTCCGTGCCAATGGTGCGCCAACTTCTTAGTCAAACCTTCCTTGACTCTGGCCATATAGAGCCAGACGGCGTCACCTATCTCAAAGCCGGCTTTGAACTTATCCGGTAAATCATTCCACGCACTCTCACGATCCTTTGCCCGCTTTCTCTTGGCCTCTTTCTGAAGCTCACGAGCGGTTGCTTGGGCGCGTTGATATTCTCGTTGCACCGTGATACGCCAGGCGTACGCCACCATTTTGTCCGTTTTCCGAGCCGGCTTTGGAGCCAGCATTGCGGCCATAGTGGTCTTGGCGTCCCAGCCATGCATGAGAAAGAACGGAGTCTCTCGTCTTGTGGCGTCGAGCGACGTGTTCAGAGCAAATGTCAGCCGACCGGCAAGATCCTCCCAATCTTCTTGGCCAGGTTCTTCGATGTAAGACCGGACAGAGCGGACTACCGTCTGTACGGATCGTTCTTGCTGGCCATTTGCCTGAGGTCTGTACGCGAGCGTAGCACGTTGCTGACTTCCCATCATGCGAGTAAAATGGCCGAAAACTTCACCCATAAACCGCGGATCTCGGTCGTGTCGAATCATCGAACTTGCACCAAAACGCCTGAATACCACTTCTTCGTAGGCTTCAGCTACTTCTTGAGCAGTCGTTCCTCGCATGGCCTTGAGCATCACATAGCCGGAGAACATGTCCTGGAATAGCAATAATGCGGTGTTGCCCTGCCGAGATTCCGGCAAGGGAATCACGAAATCCATGGAGATGATATGCATGGGATACTCTGGCTTCACATTGCCACTGCTGCGCGTCGGGCCCGGATTTGGAGCTGAACCTTTCGACGTGGCACAGTCGGTGCATCCACGGACATGGCGCTCCACATCTTTGAAGAGACCTCGCCAGTAGTACTCGCTCTTGATCCGCTCGTAAGTTCTAGCGATACCTTGATGTCCACCTTGTAGATCATCGTGATGCAAATGTAGTACATCAGCACGCATGTCCGGCGGCACGACTAATCGCAGCGTGTCGCCCCTTGGCCGATTCGCCGGCTTCGATCCGGCGTATCGGAGAATACCGGAGCTATCAAGCTCGAAATCATCCGCGATCTTGGCTGCTCCTTGAGCTTCTTGCGGCGTTAGCAGCTCGAGCTCTCCAGTTAGGAACCTAATCAACCGACTCAGTTCTGGATCGGCTCGTTGATGAGCACGAATGCGGCGCCACCTTTCGTCGATGACTCGTCCAGGGCCATCGCCGGCGTCTCGATGACCACGACGTGGCGGTGGTTCTTCTGGGGCCGGTGTATCGTCGGCCGTGAGTTCCTCCAGCTGCACACGACCTCTGGTTCGGACTGCGAACACGTGTCTGGGCTGTTGGTTCATGTGCAAGTCACTAGCTCGGAAGTTCTCTCGCGGTGCGTGCGCATTACGTTCACAGGGCGCGGTCGATACTACATGCGGCGCTCGCAACGTTACAACCAGCGTCTTTGCTTCCATACTCCGTTCAACGTCTTCGAAATCTTCGTCATCCGCATCTGCGACATGTGACGGTGCTGCTTGGTGTTGGCCAACCGAGGCCAACATACCGAGCCGCTTCGCACGCTCAAGAGTACATCGGTACGCATCAACGGGGCCCTGAGGAGGGTATGACATTACTTGCGGCGAGATAACCGGCTTAATTCGCGCTCCTCGTTCGCGGACGTCGTCAGAAATGATGAAACGCGGCAAAGACTCCACACTTGCTTGGCGCTTGTCCCTTGTGTCACCGGAGACGAAGTTACTGTTCGAACCTTCTACATCGGCACGTACAAGACCTTGCTTCCTCAGTTCTGCAATCGTCTGGGGGAAAGCCGGTTGTGCTGCCAACTCCGGTCGATGGTCCGTCACGAAATCTGCGACATGTGCAAGGAACACTGTACCATCTCGAGCAGCTTCTCTCCGTTCGCCATCAACGCCCAGCATGACATGGTCGTCAGCGACAGTTTCGCCATTATTTGCGTCTGCCGTGTCTGAAGCACGATGCTGTGTCGAAGTATCCGGCACGTCAGTGCGCTCAAGTGGCTTGACGATCCTCGCAGGCAGTTGGTTCAATTGTGCCAGTTGACACAGTTCTTCGAAGTCATGGATCATCACAGACTCACCAAGACGAAGCACTTTCCCAGTCAAGTAGTCAGCGGCGGCGTTGAACTCGCGTTTCACGTGTACAAGTCTCACGGATGCGAAGCCGGCTTCCAGCGCTTTGAACTGGTTCAATAGAAGCTGGAGGTGCGCGGTGTTGCAATTTATGATTTCTTGACATTGCTGGATCACGATGCGAGAATCGCCGGCTAAAACGACTTCTCGAACACCAAGCACATCGCGTACATATCGTAGTCCATACAAAAGACCATGGTACTCCGCTTCGTTCACCGTCACTCCCGTGAGGTGAATGCCTTCTGCGTGTATCGGCTCCCAATGTGGCAACTTCCACAGCACGAACCCGGCACTACCGGCGTTTGTCTTCAACTTCGCTGCACCGTCAAAGCTTAGCACATAGCCAGAATACTTTGCATCGAGCATTTCCAGACTGATCACCGGTGGCTTGATCTTACTCGCTTTTACTGGGGCCAACTCACTGGCGATCTCATCGAGCTTTTCACGAGACGTGATGCCGGCTGTGAAGAGTAACGCTAGTGCATCTTGATCCTTATCGATCTTCCGTACTTCGAAGGTCCATGGCGACAAGAACGTTGCCCACTTGAGAAGACGATCGCCGAGCGACTTGGACGTCATCAGCCATTTCAGCACGGAATATCTCGAGTACACAACCAGCTCAGAGCCGGCTACAAGCGTATAAAAAGTGGTCAACACTCGCAAGAGTGCCAACACTTCTTTTTCCGACTCGTGGTAGCGAAGCTCAGCGTCATGGAGCGTTCTACCGGTGAAACGAACCGGCCACAATTTCCCGTCATGTTCTTGTGCGAGTACTGCACTAACCGCCCATGCGTTTGCATGCAGAATGATGGTGAACGGCTTCTGGCGATCTGGATGCCTGAGAACCGGCGGTGCTTGGATCTTCTGCTTCAGCAACTCGAATGCAAGCTTGGCTCGTTCTAGATCGCGACCAGCCCGTATCTGCTCATCCGTCAACTCGTACAGTACCGACGCAATCACCGAATAATCTTCGATGAACTTGTGATAGTAGTTCAAGCTGCCCAAGAAGGACTGAACCCCTTTCAAGGTCGACGGAAACTGCAACTTGTCGATGCCCTTGACTACCTTAGGCAATGCACGAATGCCAGTTCGGCTCACTTCATGCGAAAGGAACTCGATCGCCCGCTTCCCAAAGGAACTCTTAGGCAAGCTGACGCTGAGTCCCCAGTACCGGACTCTATACAGTAGCCGGTCAACAAGCTCACAGAGTTCGTTCCAAGTGCGAGTACCGGCTGCGATGTCATCAATGTACGAACTTCTTCCAAGTACTGGACCCATACATGCTGGTGCCGGTATGTTCAGCTGAAAAACCGTCAAGCCACCTTCCGCGACTGGAAAGTCGGCTTGCTCAGCACGAATTGCCGCTTGTTGGCCTTCAAGGCTGACTCCGACGTCTCGAGCCGGATTACTGCCAACCTTCACACCCACCCCCTCGAGAACGTCTGAGTCAACCTCAGCCTCGATGTGAGGCGGAAGTCGAACGAATCCCCAGAGACAGTTGTCAATGACTTGTTGGTAGATGAGTGGTGCGTTCATTAGACCGAAAGGCATGCGAACCCACTGGAAGTGACCAAGTGGGCAAATGAATGCGCTGATGTGCTTGGCGCGAAGAGTCATCAACACAGCCCAAAATCCACTGGCCATGTCTAAACTCAGAAACCACATGACAGCTTCGAAGTCATCCAGAAGTTGGTCGATCAAAGGCAGAGGATAGCGCATCAACTTGATCAGCTGATTTACCAGTCGATAATCGATACAAAGCCGGATGTCTTGACCATTTTTCTTCATGACGATCACAATTGGACTTGCCCAGTCTGAATCCGAGTACTCGATGATTCCGCACTCGAGGAGACCTTTAAGCAGTTCGTAGACCTTGGGGAGCAGATGAGCCTTGATCGGACGTGGACGCTGCGCAATCGGCTTCGCATTTTCCGGCACTTCGATGTCACACACGACACCGCGAGCCGGAGGCGGCAAAGCATTTCCAGAGCTCATGAACGCTGATTTGTGCTTTTCCAGGATCTCTTGCATGACCACGAGTTCTTCCGCTGTATTCTCGTCCGATTCCCCGACATTAGCAGTACTCATGTCAACAGGAGCCGGCTCTTTGTCAAACTCAGGTAAGATTGCAAGTTGCTGACGAAGCTCGTCGAGTGGCAAAAAGTCGGTACCTTCATGGTAGTAGACCGCGCCTTCATCAGCGTCATCTGAGCCGGCTTCTGAAACAGCTCCCTCGACAAAAGCATCAGCAATAGCCTTGAATGCAAATGCGAGTCGTACGGACGGTGTCAACATGGGACCTGGATCACTTGTTACGAACTTCAACTTGGTCGCGAGATTACGGTCCCGTTGAGATACGGCCGCGTACACTGATCTTTCGAAAGCCGGCTTTTCATGCGAGAAAACGGCTTTCATCACCACCCCTGACGTCTTTCGCGCACCACGCGACTGACGTCCCTGTCTTCGAACTGAATTACTCGCCTTTGACGCTGGAATAGTGGAAGTTGGCGCGTTGCTGCGATTGGGGATAGAACGGCCAACATCGCAGCTAGTTTTGGCGGTACTACTTGCGTGAGCAGGTACCGCCGGTGTCGCCACCCCTGACCGCTGCTGCGGTCCCTGCGGGTTGCTAGATGCGGGCGATTTCATAGCAGGATTCACCTTAGACGCCCCTAGGGCGGAGTTGGGTGAATTACCGGTGCTGGTTCGCGGAACCATACAAACACCGGCACTCTGGCGTGCTTGATCTTGAGCGTCTTGGACAATCACCGACCTTGGACTTGGATCTTGAACATCTTCAATCTTCACCGGATCTGGAGCTAGACCGTGGTAAACTCCGGAGCCTACTACGGGGTCAGATCCTGAGGTCGCCTTTGCACACACCGCGACGAAATGAGAGTTACGAGCTGGCACTTCGGGCTCGAGAATCTCTCCTCGCGGCAATATTCTCTTCGGCGTGCAGTAAGCCGGCTTCTGGACTGCTGCTGGTAGACTGTCATTATACACTTGGTCGAGCCGGTCTTGGCGGCGAGAGGCAGCTCTTGAGTTCGAATTGTCATAGATCAGCATTTGCCACTCACTGTACCGACGACTTCCGACGCGAACACAGATTTCTCCGTCCGGTAGATGACCTGATTCGACAAGGTATCCAACAGGCGTGTTACTCGCGATCTGAACCGGCTTATTCGAAATGTTGGTGACTCGAATACCGCTTGGGCGGCCCTGGTCGTCATCGAGCAACGTGGGAAGCCAACTCAGGCCACGACGAAGCCATACTACAAGCGCAGCGTCGTTCTTGCCATAGATGACGGGTACCACAGCAGATCGGCCAGCCGAGACGTACAAGTCTCCTTGAGTACACACTGGAGAGCGCTTCGGAATCTTAGGCCGGACGCCGGAGCTGATCAGTGGAACACTCTCTTCGTCAGGAAGCCGGACTATCCCCTCACGTGTGCTCAACCGGACACCCGCGGAATACATGAAGTCCATGCCCAACAAGCACTGTATGCCTTCGCCGATATTCCCGCACCAGATATCCATGTAGTACACAGTACTCATACCTAGTGCGATTTTGACGGAGGTCTTTGCGGTGACGTAAGTGACTACGCCACCGATTCCGTTCACTTTGAGTCGTTCTGTGAACGACAGCCGGAGTCCGAGCCGGCGAGCCAGCTCTAAACTCAGGATACTGGTGTCCGAACCAGTGTCAAGCAAGATGACAGCACGATGATTGCACACCGCGCCGTTGACCAGAGCAATACCGGCCTCTCTCGCTGACTTAGGATTGGACGACCACCACCCTCGGCGCTCACCAGGCTGGAGGCGGAACGGTATCCTCCAGTCTGCGTCCGAATCACCGGCTTCTGCAACAAATGAACGCGCTTCACTCTGATGTTGCAAAATGGTGGATTCGTTATCGGTGTTCTCTTCTTCTTCTACACCGACGAATGCATAGACATGCATGATGTGGGCAGGTCGGTCTACCGTCGGGGTAGCTGCCTCACTTGGGGGTTGACGCTCGTCGCGTACCGGGTCCCTGATCCCCGGCGAGCTGCCTAGTTTAAAGGCTTGTCGAGATGCTGGAGCACGCTGGTCGGCAAAGCCGGGTTGCTGCCCACGTTAGCCGGCGACTTGTACCACGCCTTGAGATCTTCGATGGCACGGACGACGACACAATCTTCAGGCTTCGCATGAACTTGGGTACACGCGGGGCACTTTTTCCAGCACGAATCCGGCGAATGCGGGCCAGAGCAGACCGGACAAACCGGTTGCGCCACCTGCTGACGACTCGGGCACTCTGCCGCCCAATGTCCATATTGACCGCAGTTGAAACACATACCCTTGGCTTGATTCGCCGGACCGTTAGTAGGCGGAACACCGGTGTTGGCGTTCGCAATGCTTCCCGACGGTTGGCTAGACGTAGGCGGTCTGTTCGTCCCCGGTGGTCGGAACTTGGAGCCGACGGCTGGCCCAGCGCCAGGCCACTTCGTCGTGTAATTCGTCACACGACCTTGGACAGGCGTTCCTTGACCGTTCACGCGGTACGCACGACCTTCTCCACTTTCCGGATCTTCGAAGTATTCGTCCTCGCCCTTGAAACGCACCGTGCGCTCACTAGCCGGTTCTTCCTCAAAATCGCCGGCTTGACGGACGTAATCATTGCCAGAATAGTCCTCTTGGTACGCCCAATACGTCGAACCAGTTTTCGGGCGAGACGCGCTGCGATCACGACGATCACGATCACGATCACGGTCGTGGTCGCGGTCTCTTTCGCGGCTTGAGGCTCTCTCTGTCGACCGACCGTCTGCACGATCGGAGCCGGTTCTAAGCTCATGAAGACGCAACATCTCGTCGAGATCCTTCACAGAACGCACGCTGACATTTGACATCTTAGACTTCACCACAGGGTCACGGAGCGCACGAGTGAAACGGGTCACGTGGCGTTCCATGCCTTCGAGACTTCGCAAATCGACTTGCGCACGGTCCGCAGCTGCGTTCAAACGCCACAAAAAGTGACGTGCCGACTCGCTCTTGTCTTGGCCGAGCGAACAGTATCTTTCCATCGGTGACTCGTGCGATCGTATGAACTCTTGCGTGATACTCGTCTTGAGAGCACGCCACGACTTCGCACGACTGCCGAGTTGACGAACATACGTCAGAACCGGCTTCTTCACGTAGCGGAAGATGTTTTGACACATCTCCTCATCAGACCACATTGCCGTCCTCGCCATGTACTCGTAATCGATCAGGAACTGACGGCGGTCTTCGAGAGGTTCTTCGCCCGTAAGCGGTTCGAGATAGCCGGCCGGCACGAACGGACGTGGGTAAACGATGGTCGGCTGCTGCGGAACCGGCGTCGGAGCACTGAAGTGCGGCTGCGGAGTCGGCACTGGAGCAACGAACGTAGGTGCAAGAACGGGATTTGCGATAGGAGTCGCATAGCCGACTTCCGGTTCGCGCGCCTTCACGTTACGACGAGAAGTCGGAATTCTCGGAGTTGCGTGGGGACGGACACCGGCGCACAACGGCGCTTCCGGCATCGGCTCGTCGAAAGCTGGCGGCTTAGCCCGATGGGGAGACGGTACATGCACTGATTCTTCATATCCTTCGTCACTACGCCAACCGAGACCACGACGTTGGAAAAAGCCGGCTCCACGGAGGTTGACAACGCCATCGTCTTCGACATTGCCGGCTCTGTGGCCAAGTGACTCACGTCTGTCGCTGCTAGTCGTTTCTTCGCTCGCAGTTGGGCGCGAGACGGCTTCAGATGAACTCAAGAGAGATGCTGGGCGACGAATTGCACTCGGGTCAGTCGCCGGCGTATTCAACGCTTTCGTGAGCTGGCTTTCGAATGAATTCGGCGCCGATCGAGACTTCTCTTGCAACCCATCGATGTGTAGCACAACTTCTTCGAGCGCATTCCGGATACGAGCGACTTCCGCGAGGATCAGTGGTGCAGACCACAAGTCGAATGGCGTGTCCGAATGCTTGATCGCGGGAACGACGTTCTTGACCGAATATCCGGCGTCGAACAGAGCCGTCTGCAGCACAGCGACTTGCTCAGCCATGCTAAGTGGACCAAGCGTCACGGCATAGCACAGACTCTGCTGTTGAACCGGGGCGCCAATCCACTCGACGTAGAGCGCGTCCGCCACTGGTTCCTCTCTCGTGAGTACTTCATGCAAGACCTCGCGCTTCGCGATCAGGCTCGTGTCTAAAGCGTACAGGTCGGCCATCTTCACAGGCGTCGCACGGAATTCCGACATCTTCATCCATCGCTCGACACACTCGTGGACGAACTTCGACTCAGAACGACTGAGATCAGCAATGACATCATCGTGGTGACCGAAGACACTGCGTTTCGCCGGAGAAACCGGAGTCGCGACATGGAACGGGTTCTTGAGAGATGATTTGGCACCACCGCTACCGTCTCGAGCGTCCTTCACTTGGCCTTTCGCACCCGTCGACTTGTCAACCGGCTTCTTGGACGCGTTCTTCGCCTTCGGCTCACGCGTCTCTCGGTGACGGGCACGATCACGTTCGGGCTCGTTCCTTCGATCGAAGTCGTAGTCATCTTCATACTTGCGATCGCGATAACCACGTCGACTTGGTGAACGCCGGCGATTGGGCGAGTAGTGCGCCCGCGACTCGTAGCGTGGCTCGCGGTACCTCTCCGACGAGCGGCCACACTGACGGTAGTCGTAGTCGCGGTCGAACGATCGATCACGATCGTCGTAACGACGATCGCCGGCTCGGCGACGATCTTCTTCGCGATCTTCGCGCTGGTTATCCGGCGTGCGCTTCGACGACTTGCGGCCGGGAGACTCGACGTCTCGACCAGACTTGCGACGATCTTGACGACTGTTCTTCTTCGAACTCTTG
>JAADXQ010000389.1:0-13660 GCA_023337915.1 Pythium angustatum | reverse complement strand
GACGAACGCCTCGACTTCGACGAGGCACGGGATCGTTTCGCAAATCACAAAGTCGACGTCGGCGCTGTCGGCAAAGAACGCGAAGCGGTGGCGATGCCACGCGGCAATGTCAGCGGCCGTCTTATTGTAGTCGCCGCGGTATTCCTGTGATGGCATCAACAAGAAGTCGTGAGGATGTTGCTCCATCAGATAGTCCAAGAGCAACAGCGGCACGTACGGATCCGTCGGCGAGTGCAGCGCCGTAGCAGCCGAGACTGCCAGCGACCAGCGGCTTGACGCGCTTGGTTTCGCTCTGTTCCTGTTGCTGCTGCTGAAGCATCGTCCACGCCTCCTCCCGTGCGCGCGCGGCGAGCGCAATGCTCTTGGCGTAGAACGGTTCCATGTCGCTCAGCGTCGACGCGACGCCCTCGCGCTGGAAGCCCTCGAGTGACGCTTGGTAGCTCGCGGTCGTCGACGCGTCGGCACCTGCGAGGAAGTAGTTCTTGTGGACGGTCGTGACCACGTCCTGCACCGCGGCAAAGCGGTCGAGCAATAGCGCTGCCGACCAGAGACACGTCTGGCTCAGGTCCACGCGCGGATCTTTCTCGAGCTCGGTGGCTTGGCCGCCGTCGAGCAGCAGCACGCGGCCGTGCGTCTGCATCTGCGTGCGCAGTGCGTCGATCGGTGCCGTGCTCATGTTGCCGTTGTGGAGGTACTAGGTAGGTGACGAGAGGAGAGGAGAGAGCGAAGCGAGACGAAGCGCAAGTGACGAAGCACACAGAGCAAGAAAGAGCGAAGCGTCCCACTGTGACGGGAACGAATGGCCAAAGCGCATTGGCCAGTGAGGTCTCAAATGGCTACAGTCACAATAGAACAGCTCACCCTTTAGAGTGACTAGCGATTGCGCAACAGCGACTAAACTGTGGATCAGTCTCAGACTCTTGGAGATCTGAGGAAGTTTTGGTATGCTGTCACTAGCGCGAGGCAATGTTGGTGCTGCTTGACGTCACCGGACGAACAAAAAATTGTGGGACGAGGTGACGTGGAGAGGGAAATCAAAGAGCCAACAATTCACTGAATTCGTTGGATTGCTGGGTGGCCAACAAATCACGCGCGAGGGAAACTGCGGACAAAACCGAGAGATGCGGCACCGGCGTTTGGTTGCACGGCCGACGAAGCGTCTCTAATTTTTCACGCGTCCCACGGGCTGAGGAGAGAGGAGATGGCCGATAGCCAGTGGATGCGAGAAGGATCTGTTGGGGGAAGTGCAGCAAGGCTGGGAAATTTTCAAGCCCACAGCCACGCGCCAACGATTCAAAACTGACTGGCAGTCCGGCTGGCTGCTTGGAACACACCAACACGTGGACCGTTGGCCAGTTCGATTGTTGGCGTCCAACACGCCAACGCGCCAGCGGGGCCGAGAACCCCTCCCTCTGGATTCCTCACTGCGCGATTCGCCTCGCACGCCCCAGTTCGGTTCCTGTCCAGACAGAGGTCGGAATCCAGCGCCCAGCGTGTCCACCGTTCAGCGTCCAGAAGACCAGTCGCGAACCATGACGGCTAAGGAGTCGAAGGCGCTGCTCTCGCCGGCTATGCCGGCCAAGTCGGCCAAGCCGACCAAGTCGACCACCAAGCAGCTCGACGCCTACGACAATGCGCCGTCCATGTGCTGCGGCGACGCGCTCTGGTCGCCGAAGGCCATGTACACGATCTTCAACATGGGCCAGTCGGCGTTCATCAACTACATTGCCGTCTTCTTTGAGCACACGGCCATGTTCTCCAAGTTCCAGATCGGTGTGTTGCAGACGCTGCCCAGCATCTGCTCGATCATTGGCCCGCCGTTCTGGTGCGCCATTGCCGACAAGTACCACTGCCACCGGTTCGTGCACATCATGAGCATTGCCACGGGCGCACTGCTGCTCTTCTCGGTGCACCTGACCAAGGACTTTCCGCTCACGGTCGTGCTCATCACGTTGGGCAACTTCCAAATGGCGCCGTCTGGCTCGCTGCTGGACCACGCGATCCTGGACATGATCTCCAAGTACGGCGGCGAGTACGGCAAGCAGCGCCTCTTTGGTGCTGTTGGGTACGGCGCCGGCGCGTACGTTGCGGGTCTTGTGGTCGCGGCTGGCGGCATTGCCTGGGCGTTCAACGTGTCGTTGGCGTTCTCAATCGCGTCGCTGTTCGTGCTGCGCCAGATCCCTGTGCTGAGCCACGAGCCGGAGCCGGCCATCAACGCCGACGACAAGAGCAAGCCGCTTGAGCGCAAGGCTTCGTTCTCCCAGGCCATGGCGCACTTGTTCCACCAGAAGGACGTGCTGGTGCTCATGGGCGTTGTCTTCCTCATGGGCCTCATGTTTGGTGTGCTCTCGAGCTTCCTCACGCTCAACCTGTACAACCTCTCGGGCGGCAATGCGCAGATCATTGGCATCGCCATCATGTGCGAGACCACGTCGGAGCTGCCGGCGTTTTTCTACTCGCAGAAGATCATCAACAAGCTCGGCACCGTGAACGTGCTGCTGCTGTCCATTGCTGGGTATGCGCTTCGTATTACGTACTATGCGTTCATGACCAACCCGTGGAGCGCGATCCCGTTCGAGTTTCTCCACGGCCTTACCTTTGGTATTGCCTGGGCGGCCGTCACGCAGTACTTGTACGCGTCTGCGCCCCGTGGGGCCGAAGGCACGATGATGGGTCTGCTCAACGCTGTCCAGAACGGCGCGGGCCGTGGTGCCGGCACGTTGATTGGTGGCTACTTCTACGAGCACTACGGTGCGCAGACCATGTGGCTGGTGACGGACCTCGGTGTGCCGCTCTCGCTGCTCGGCGTCGCTGCGTTTGCGTACCTGAAGAACAACGAGCAGATCGAGGAGGAAGAGGACGAGGTCCTCGAGATGGCCGAGATCTTTTCGCCCCACACGGCTGCGCCGCTCGCGCTCACGTCGCCGCGCTTCGAGGAAGCCCGACAGCAACAGCACACTGTCCCGTCGTACGACGCCGTGTAGAGCGATTGAGGAGGTATCGATGTACTCATTTGTGTGAAAATGGAAAATTGTTCCAACACGGAACGATTCTGTGCTTTGAATGTTTATGGTTTTGTGCTGGATTTGGTTTTGGTGCTTGTGCAGCGTAAAGAGAGGCAGGTCGAACTGCAAGCGTGGCTGTGGATCGAAAGGTTGAAGAACCTTTTTGGCGTGGGAACTGCAACTCGACTTGATTTTATGTTGTTTGTAAAGTTGAGCTCTTGCTGAACCGATCGGCAGAGGCGAAGAGGCGCAACGGCGTGGCCATGTTCGAATTCTATTAGAGTTGCAGTACTGTGCCGCCATCCATCAACAGCGTCAACAACGCTATGTCAACGATCCTACATTACCAGTAAAGTAGCGCACAGGAACACTTTACTTCGCCGTCCTTGAAACAAATCCAGTGAACGAGGATACCACGCGCACAGTGGCTCCAGAACGGTTCTGCTGTTTTGTTCCGACGAATCCTGAAGCAAGCCGTGTACAGGATACGGTTCCTTCCGTTCTACGAAGAGTTGTGCACACACGAGAGCCTCCAGGCTCCAGGCAGACTCGCCTGGTAAGCACCCGACAGTCTCATCCTTCTTCAATCCGGTGGCCGTCGAGACGACACGCCGTTTCTGCCCTCTCGCTTTGGCAATTTCGGTCGCGCCTTGAAGCTGGGCGGTCACCGTCACTAAAACTCAATGTCATTGAAACAAGGTACCCCCACCAGATGAAGTGATGCACTACATTAAGATAGTACACAGCCAATCACACGGCACCGGAGCTCTTCGAAAATTTGCCCTTGTGCATCATCGGTGATGGGCTGCACGAGTGGGATTACTTCTCTTCGCCAGCGTCAACACCCGCGTGCCACCGACCACGGGTGACGCCCCGCACGATGCGGCTCCGCCTCCGTCCGTTCTTCAAGCCCATAATCCTCCTCTTCCTGTCTTCCGGATTCGGTGGTCTCACTGCGCCTTTCATCCGGGAAGCCCCAGGTCTCCTCTCTCAGCACCGTTCCAGTCGCGATGGCGTCCGAGGCCAAGCCGCTGCTCTCGTCGCCGTCCAAGCCGCTCACTGGCGCGCACGCGGCGCCGCCGTCGAAGCTCTTTGGTGACGTGCTTTGGTCGCCCAAGGCCATGTACATGGTCTCGAACATGGGCGTCTCGGCCTACGTCAACTACCTCGCCGTCTTTTACGAGAACACGGCGCAGTACTCCAAGTTTGAGATTGGCGTGCTCCAGGCACTGCCATGCATCTGTATGATCGTGGGCCCGCCGTTCTGGTGCGCGGTCGCTGACAAGTACCAGAACCACCGCTTCGTGCATGTCATGAGCGTGATTACCGGCACGCTGCTGATCTACGCCGTGTCGCTCTCGCGCAGCTTCCCGATCACGCTCGCACTCATTCTGCTCGCCAACTTCCTCATGTCGCCGTCCGGTGCGCTGCTGGACCACGCTGTGCTTGACATGATCTCCACGTACGGCGGCGAGTACGGCAAGCAGCGCCTCTTTGGTGCCGTCGGCTACGGCGCCGGTGCCTACATTGCCGGTGCCGTGGTTGCGCTCGGCGGCATTGCCTGGGCGTTCAACACGAGCCTCGTGTTTCTGCTGGGCTCGCTGCTGGTGCTGCGCCAGATTCCCGTGCCGAGCCACCACAATGACGAGCCCGAGCCGGCCGTTATTGAAGATGGCAAGCACAAACCGCTCGAGCGCAAGACCTCGTTCTCGCAGGCCATGCGCCAGCTCGCCAAGAAGACCGACGTTATGGTGCTCATGGTCGTCGTGTTCCTCATGGGGCTCATGTACGGCGTGCTCTCGAGCTTCCTTACGCTCAACCTCTACAATCTCTCGGGCCAGAACGCGCAGATCATCGGTATTGCCATCATGTGCGAGACCACGTCGGAGTTACCAGCGTTCTTCTTCTCGCAGAAGCTGATCGACCGTCTCGGGACAGTCAAGGTGCTGCTGCTCTCGATCACGGGCTACGCACTGCGCATTACGTTCTATGCCTTCATGACGAACGCGTGGACCGCGATCCCGTTCGAGTTTCTCCACGGTCTCACGTTCGGCATCACGTGGGCCGCGGTGACGCAGTACCTGTACAAGGCCGCGCCGCGCGGCGCCGAAGGCACGATGATGGGTCTGCTGAACGCCGTGCTGAACGGTGCTGGCCGTGGCGGTGGCACGCTGATTGGTGGCTACTTCTACGAGCACTACGGTGCACAGACCATGTGGCTCGTAGCAGACCTCGGTGTGCCGTTGGCGTTGCTCGGTGTCGCGGCGTTTGCGTACCTGAAGAACAAGCAAGACGCGGCCTCGGAAGACGAGACCGTGGCGATGGTCCAGTAAAGAGCTTGACGCTGAGCGCTCGGCTACAACCCTCTCTCGTCGTAGATACACAGGCGAGAGAGAGAAGACGTAGATCAGCGTTTAGTCTGTGTCTTTGTGTCGTAATACATGCATAGAAAACCAACTGCTGTGAGCTGTGATCTTGGTGGTGAGGCACACCTCAGTCGTCTGTGAGGTAATACTACTACCGGTACTAGTAGTACTGCTGAATCAGCGCAGCGGCACGAGCGGCAAGCGCAGCGTATGGGCGTCGCGCTGCAGCTTGTCCGAGGAGCTCGATCGTCTCGGACTGGACGATCCGGACGTCGACGAACGGTGCGCCGACTCGTCGTCGGGCATCACGTGGTTCCCCGCCCGCAAGTACGGGTGCACAATATCGGTAAACCCAAACCGTGTCTTGAGGCAGCCGCCCTGGAGAATGATACCGTGCTCGAGATACTGCGGCGGGCGCAAAAAGATCTGGTGGCCGATTTTCTTTTCCATCTTCCGACTATTGCGCACGAGGCTGCGCGCGCGGATCGGCAGGTCCACGACTTTTTCAAGCGGCAGTCGCAGCGAGAACTCGTGGCCGCTCGTCGGCATGACAGCGACGTGTTCAGACGATCCACGCTTGGGGCTTTCGGACCGATAATGTGTCGGTGATGGGGGCGCCGGTGGAGCCATGCCATCCAATGGCGATGGCTCCGTGGCCTCGATCGTGAGGTCGGGCTTGACGATGGATTTGCTGGATGTTCGGCGCAGCACGAACGAACGCGAGTGATGGTGCTGCTTGTGGGCGTCTGGGGACCAGAGCTGAAAGTATACAAACCGCACCCCGATGAAGCACGCGATCGCAAAGAGACTCCATACGATTGTTGAGATCAACGGCCCATACATGAGCGAGACCACAGCCGCGCTTGTGTTCTGGAGCGAGTCGTGGTGCTCGGGAAACGCGTTCGAGAGCGCGACGCGGCCGACAAACGACGTTGCGTCCGTGAGTCGCTGGGCTTCGGCCGCGTACTTGGTCGCCGGCAGCGAGAGAATCGACGCGCGACTCAGGAATCCGACGATGCCGGTGATCGTCGCGACCTCCGCGATCGTAATGTACGTGTTGTGAACAAACACAAACGCGCGTCGCTCACACCACGCGACGAACGTATCCCATAGCGAGTGGAGCGTGAGCAGTACGAGCACCCAGAAGCGAAACGTCGACAACGCTGCATGGGCCTTGGCGCCATCCGAGACGCCTGGCGCCGCGAGCACGATGCTGTTGGGCACGACCGTCATCCAGTGGAGCACGTCGGCCACGACAATGAGCAGTACGATCGGTCGGCTGCGGTAGAGCGACGCCGTGAGCACGGCTTGGCAGTCTTCGGCCGCGAATGCCGCTTTCGCATGCGCCCGCGCGACGACCGCATCGGCCGACACCAGCGACTTCCACAGTGGCCAGAGCATGAGCTTCATGATCTCGAGTGCGCTGTACACGTGGACGAGCAGCAGCAGCACGTCGATCGACGTCGCGATCGTGTAGAGCACACCAAACGATGAGAAGTTGAGCAGCGTGCGGTGTTGGAGCTCCATGGCACCGTCGGCTGTGGCTGCGT
This sequence comes from Pythium angustatum, assembly GCA_023337915.1. Taxonomy (NCBI): domain Eukaryota; phylum Oomycota; class Peronosporomycetes; order Pythiales; family Pythiaceae; genus Pythium; species Pythium angustatum. The sequence goes on along the minus strand of JAADXQ010000389.1, from coordinate 6,739 downwards.
GGATGTGAAAGATAACGCGTCGGTTCTCACGGATCATGTAGGTCATGCCCGACACGTGGAGCATGTCGGCCGTGAGCCAGGCCTTGTCTTGATGGTACTGCTGAAAGCCTTTGGCCAAATGCCCGACGAACGCGCTGTGGTTATAGGTTGGACTCCCGCACCCAAAGAACGTCGACGTATAATACCCAGTCCCGTCGGCCGGGGCAAAACCTTCGACACACACGGCGCTGCCGAGCGGGGAGCTCTTGCTGATGACCGTGAGGAGCTCAAGGATCTCGACCTCGGCGCTCGAGCCCGGCCGTGCCGAGTACGCACCCTGGGTGTCGTCCGATGTGTTGGACTGAAGGGCTCCGGTTTCGTGGTTGACGACGACCAGCGACGGCTTGTCGTTCATGTTGTAGCGGTGGCCAAAGAGCCGCACGATCGGCGAGTGGCACACGGGCGGTTTGCGGTGGTGGAAGAGCATCTTGCACGCTGCCCACGCGACCGAGTCGACACGCACGCTGCTGGAAAGAACGAGTTCGGCCACTGTGTGCTTGGCGCCGCGGCGTCCGACCTGGCAGTTTCGTGCGAGCACGTGGGAGAACACCGGTGGGGGCGACTTGGACCGCTGACGGTCAGGCGACGACGGTGTGAACGCGTGGAGACTCTGGCATTTCTGAAAAAACGACGTCCAGCCGGAGCGCTGTGGTGGTGGGGACGAGAGACTCTGGACGGACCATGTATCTTCGGCAGGGGGAGCGTTGTTGATGGTGGCCACGAGCGGTCGCTTGTCGAGCGTGAGCGTTGATGACGCCGTCGAGAACGAGAACGAGTCTTCAGGGCCGAGCCATTTGGTCTTGTAGACGAGATCGCGAGCGTCCAGCGAGAAGAAGACGAGGATCAGCACGACGTCCACGAGGAGTTGGATGCGCACGGGCAGGTGATGGCCGAGCATGGTGACGGCAGCGTGGAAGAGGAGACGAAGGGAGAGGATCTCAAGCGACGAAGCGAGAGCAGCTCGGTCGGTCGGTCGGTCGGTCGGGAAAGGTCGCCAACGTGTTCCCGGTAAAGTACGATTATCCAAAGGCGACTCTACCATCATTCAGCACTAGAAGATGATGCAATCCGCAAGAACTAAACGGCCGGGGTATCGTCGGAAGGGAGAATGTGTAACCCCTTTTCGGTTCTCTGGGTTGGTTGTTCGCCCAACTTCCAGAACGCGATCCAGCTTCAGCGGTCAAGCCCGACACGCACGCGCGCTGACGATTCGTGCCATTTCACAGTTTTGTTCCGACGGCAACGTGTTCTCCCAACGATATCTGTTCTCCCCACACTGCCCAACATGGACATGGACTTGAATGCGCGCAGCGCCAAGTGGAAGCGCGAGCAGGAAAAACTCAAGGAGCGCGCACGACGACAGGCACAGACGGAAGCGCTTAAACGCGCGGCGGCCGCCAAGGCGCAGGCAGCGATGGAAGTAATCCAGGCACAAAAACGACAGGAGCGCATTGAAGAGCAAGAGCGACAAGAACAGCTTGCGCTGGAAGAGCAGCGGATCACGGGTGGCATCAAGTACCAGCAGCGACTGGCACCGGTCCCGACCAGTGGCGACGGCGACAAGATCACATTGCCGGTATCGGCGCTCGAAGCACTCAACCCACAGGGCGCGTTTGATCTGGGGGCGTTCACGTTCGAGTTGAGTTTCGTTGTCTCTGAGGAGCAGAACGAGAACAGTGGTTCCACGACGGCGCCAACGACGATGACGCCGCAGAATGTTCTGCGTATCCACCACAAGACCCACGCTGGCGTATTGGAATTCGTGGCCGACGAAGGCACGGTCGGGCTGCCTCCCAAAGTTGCACGATCGCTCTGTGGCGACTCAGGTTTGGTTCCCGCTCAGGTCCAAGTCAAGTACGTACGACTAGAAAAAGGCAAGTCCGCGAGTCTCCAGCCGCTCGGCGACGGCTTTGGCGACCGTGAAATCGACTGGAAAGTGCTGCTCGAGCGCGCACTGCGCGCGCACACGACGCTCTCGACCGGCGACGTCGTGCTGGTCCGTCACGGCCGCGCGACCTTTGAGTTGCGCGTCGCAGAGCTCGCGCCGGCCGACGCTGTGAACGTACTCAACACGGACCTCGAGGTCGCGTTGCTGCCCAGCGAAGCCGTCGAGAAGCGCAAACAGGCCGAAGCGGCCACGAAACGAGCCGAGGAACGCGCACTGGAGATAGCGGCGATCAACAAACGACGTGCGGAAGAGCGTGAGCAGCAGAAAGCGCAGCGCTGTGCCGAGCTGCTGCTGCGACTCGCGCCAGAGCCGCCGGTAGAAGAAAAGTTCCAGGCAAAGATAGTGCTGCGGCTGCCTGGCGGTACACAGGCGACGCGTCGCATCGCGCACAGCGACCCGCTGCGGCGCGTGTTTGAGCTGATTGAAGCGTCGACGGGTGAGAAAGGCGAGGTGTTTCAGCTCGTGGCAACGTACCCGCGCCGCGTGTTTGGTGTCGACGCGAGTGACAAGACGCTGAAAGAACTCGGGCTGAACGGACGGCAAGAGGCGCTGTTTGTCGAGCACATTGCGGGCGCAGAGCAGCGGCTAGCGGGCGAGGAAGACGAGAACGAATCGATCGACGTGGAGATGGAGAGTGTGGATGCACCGGTGATCGCTATGCCACTGCCGGCTGCATGGCAGGAAGCCAAACATGTACTAGAGCAGCAACTGGATGAGGTGCGTTATGGACACGTCCTATTTGTTCTGGGCTGCTGGATGACACTGATCGTTTTCGTTTGTTCCCTCTAGGCACTTACCGCAAACGAGTCGACGCCCATCCACGCGCTCGAGCCGATCATGCCGGTGCACGACGCGGCCGTCACTCCGTCGGCCAAGTGGCACGCACAACTACAGGAGCTCGCAGCCATGGGCTTTACAGACGACGCGCTCAACATTCAGATCCTCGAGCGGTACCAGGGCCGCCTGCTGCGGGTCGTCAACTACCTCTCCGAGCTCGGTGCTGCACCAGTTTCCGAGCAGCCGCTTGTCGAACCCATGCAGGAGTAAGTTAGAAAAGCATGGAACGAATATAATGTATTGCTCAGCACACGCTCAACGTCTTCTATGCGAGGAACCCGACGCGCTCGGCCTTGCGACCCAGCGTGGCGTCACGCTCGCGCTGGAACTGGAGCGCAGCCCGCAGCGCCTTGAACAATTCCTTGGCCCGCTCGGCAGCTTCGTCGACCATTTGCTGCATCTCTTTGGGCTCGAGCGCACCGGCACCGCGTTTCTGGACGCCACAGACACGGCCGGTCGGGTCCACGGCCACGCAGAGCTGGGCGCCGACGCAGAGCTCTTCTTCTTGGGACGGATCCACAACGTAGTGGCTCCCGAGCTTGCACATCGTGACACAGAGCGGCCAGTCGGCCGCGCCGCCCATGTGCTGCCCGGCGGCGGGGTCGCTGTCCACTTCAATGGTCTTGTCCTCGCCTTCGACGCCGACGAGTCGCACGGACGGGAAGACCGTGTCGTTGAGCGCCGCGTAGATCGCCATGGACATGAGATCCGGGAGGTTCCCCGTGGACTCAAAGACCGTCACGTCCACGTTCACGCCCCACACGGACTCGCCTGGTACGAGGCAGAGCTGCTCGAGGTCGACGCTCGGGCACGAGCAGAGCAGCCGCGTCATGAGCTGCGAGAGCTCGACGTTGAGCTCCTCGGCCGCGCGGCTCGAGAGCTTGGCCGAGACCGATGGACTGCAGGCCACGGCGACCGACACGACGCCGGCACGCGGCGCCGACGGCTTGGGCGTCGTGACCTCGAGCTTGACGGACGCGAGCACGTCGGTGCCGGCGCCTTCGAGCGAGACGCGCGCCGAGCCGTTCGACTGCGAGAGCAACGAGGTCTCGATGGTCACGCCACGGTACGCGAGACGCGCGCGGCCGTCGGCGCGGACATTCGCGGCGACGCCCTCGGCGATGAACGTGCGCTCGGACGCCGAGATCTTGATCATATTGGTGCAGGACGCCGGTCGGGTTTTGAGTGGTGACCGACCAATGGCGCTTTGGAGCTCTTCAGTTTAGGGGAATTTTGATTTTTACGGTAATACCGGCTGGCTGGAGCTGCATTCTGATTGGGCAATAATATTCCCAAAAACATGTACTGATATAGGTGGTCTGGCGGTTAGAGGACTCTTCTCGCTTGCCACGCAAAAATCGCAGTTGCTGTCGCCGAGTCGGAGGACGAAGGAGGGGACGACTATGAGCAAGGGAGTCTACTGTACTGCACAGCATCGTGGACGAGATGAGTCATTGCTTGGCTCATCGTCGAGGCGCTGGACGCGTCGCCTCGTGGTCCTCAAGATGATCTCCGCTGCGCGCACCATCCCTAGCATTGTGCATTGTTCTTCTCTGTTGATTGGCGTCGTGACAGCCTCATCCATGACGCGTTCGAATGTACCAAACGAGAGATGATACCATACCTGACGTTATTTCAATACATTGCGCCTCGCACCATCACTCTGCTTGAAGTTGCGTCGTGGCCCTTGCGTGGGGATCTATCTCATGGATATTCAGTGTAGCATGGATATCGCATCACTTGCTTGAAGAAAGTATGGTATCCATTGGATAGCGTCGCCTGGAGGAGCTACTAGTACTCGTGCCAGAGAGTACACAGTTTCCACTCGACAGCATCAGGGGCAGCAGCGGTGAATCCTCTTCCAGGCAGTCTCACACAGACACAGTCTCACACAGACACACACACCAGCGTCGACGTCTCCCTCCATGTGGTTCCTCGGTGCACTCGTAGCCTTCACGGCACTGGGCGCAGCGACTGCGCCCCTCGCGGCAGTGACTGCCGGTGCCCTCGTGCCAGCTGCCATGTGGCTCTTCGGCACGGTCGTACCCGGCATTGGCACGCTCCATGCGGCCGGCGGCGTGGCCGCGACGCTCCAGCATGCGGCTGCGACCTGGGCGACCGCCAGTGCGACGGCCACGGCCGCAGCGCTCGGTGCGGCCACTGGCACGGCTGTGAGCGCGTGGTCGGGCGTCTAAACGAGCGTTGGAGTCAGCACCTGAACGGCAGATACCGGTCTCAGAAGGACGTGGCGCGGAACGGATTCCTGTGCAGTTCAGAGCTAACGACTCGGTAATACCAAAGCCTATTGTCGCTTGGGTATCGTTGGGAGCTTCGAGTCGAAATCTTACAGTTACCAGAGAGCGATGACCGTGGGGCGTGTGGCAATGTGACACGCCGTGGTGCACGCGGTCAGGAAGGGACGACGGGCGCGTGCTGGCCATGTGTACAGGAGCCTTGCAGGTGCCTGCGGGACTGCTACTGGCACTACTGTTACCGGTCGTAAGTACAGTGATGTCCGACCCTCGGACGGGACGACCGAGGCGACACACACTTTCTACCTCTACTGATATCATACCTCGACGTCGCCGTGTTCAGTTCGGCTCCTTTCGCACTGCCGCGTTGCCGTTTACTGAATGTTCCTCGCGGCTTGCGCATGGGATCATGTAAGGCGGCCTGGCCGTCTACGAATAGATCTTTGACTATCCATGCAGCCCTTATGCGTCTCCCCATAGTCTTTCTCGCCCGCTTCGCCATGCGATGCTGTGAGACGGAGCCAGTACGCACTGAGGCGAAGCATTCGCAACGGCAGTGGGCCACCGTGGCAGACGAGTCGTCGACTGGGCGTTGTCCGACCGGACTGAGTCAGGGATGTTCCGTTTGGTTGCGAGATGCAGAACGTCGCAGAAACGTTTTCCTCGTACAGTATGCTACTGTGTCCCAGCTAAAAACAGCCACGCAGCTGGATCCAGAGACGAAGCCCCACACAGTCAACAACACGAGAGCCACGGCGATCACCACGGCATGAAACCCATCGGTCGGGTGGCGTCGTTTGCTTCTTATTTCCAGGCTTCAATACACCCGGCGCCGGCACGAGAGAGACGCGCCGAGTCGAACGCACACTTGCCAACGCGCCGTCGATCGACCACGTCTTTGCTCCCAGTGCCACGCCCATAGAAACGCGGTTTACCAAAGCGCTTCAACCGGACCGCTCCCACGCCAGTGAAACGATGCACCGGTTCACAATCCAGCGCAAGATCAGCGACACACTTTTGGGTGCCGCGTACGAGTGCAGTGTCAACCACGCGCCGCCGCCAAGGACGACCGTAACGACCACGAGCAAGCCACTTCCGAGCAGCAGCTCGTCGGTCGCGATCAAGTGCAGCAGCCTCGCGGTCCGCGAGCACCTCGTCCGCAAACGGGGCGAACACGACGGCGGCCACGGCGTCGAGACGGCGCTGGACGACCCGCTGCGCGAGCGACGTGTCGCAGCGGCGCTCATTGCGTCGGGCGGCCACCCAAACGTCGTGCAGCACTACGACCACTTTCTTCTCCACGACGACGACGCTTTCGGTGGCAGCGACGACTCGCTCAGCGTCTGCGTCGTCACCGAGTTCTGCGAAGGCGGCGATCTGTTCGCCTTCCTCACAACGGCGACAGAGGGCGAAGCGCCTTGTGGCGATGGGATGACCTCTCCACACGGCCTCGGCGAGCGCACGGCCGTCGCGTTGCTTCTGCAAGTCGCACGTGGTGTGTCGTTTCTCCATATGCGGCTCGGCCTTGCGCACCGTGATTTGTCGCTCGAGAACGTTTTGCTGACACGCAATGGAACGTGTAAGCTCGCAGATTTTGGCGTCGCGACGTCCGTGGACGTGCGCTGCCGTGACCGCGCGGGCAAGACGCCGTACATGGCGCCCG
>JAADXQ010000388.1:0-13672 GCA_023337915.1 Pythium angustatum | reverse complement strand
GCGTCGTCCACGGCCGTGAGCCGGTGGTGGAGCAATCCCAGCAGCGGCATCGATGGACGGAAGCGGATGAGCGAGACGAGCTCGCCGCCGCTAAAGCCGCGGATCGCTGCCGTGATCACTTTGTCAAAGTCACCTGCCGGACAGTACACACACGTGATTGTCAGGACGCGACATGTAGTGTGGCTTGCGACAACAGAACGTACCGCCAAGCCCGCGGCAGGTGTGGATCGCGAGGCCGTAGATGGCCGGTGTCGACAGGCTGTGCACGGCGCCGTACTTGACGAGCCGCTTCATAAAGAACGCCGTCGATCGTGCCGGGTAGCGCGACTCGCGACGCTTCATCTCCTCGCGGATCGCAGCGTTTTTGACCTTGATGACCGCGCCACCGAACGCTGTTGTGGTCTTGATCGTGCCAAAGCTGAACATCGAGACGTCGGCGCCGCGCTCGCCCGTGAACTGCATGCCCATGAATGCCTGTGCGCAGTCCTCAATGACCATGAGGCTGTGCTCTTCGGCAAGGTCCAGCACGCCGTCCATCGGGTGGCGCGTGCCAAAGATGTGGGCGATCAGAATCGCACGGGTTTTCTATACGCAAGATACCGCAACACGTGAGCACCTTCTTCAGAAAAAACACGCATAAATACACCACACGCCACTCACGTCAGTGACGGCGCGGCGAAGCTGCTCCACGTCCACAGCGAGCGTATCGGCGTGGATGTCGACGGGCACGGGCACGAGGTTGTGGTACTTGATGATGTAGATCATGTCGGGGATCGTAATGGCACTGCATAGGATCTCGCTGCCAGCTGGGAGCTGAAGCGTTTGCAGTAGCAGATCAAAACCAGTGCTGTGCACACACAAACACACACATATTCTTGCGTGAGCAGCTAGCGCTACTATAGGACCATCGAGACCGACGTACCGCACGGAAAGCGTGACCATGGCATCCCCGCTCGGGTCCCAGTGACGCGCAATGCTCGTGAGGTACTCGTCGCGCTGCGACTCAGAGAGCGAAAGGCAGCCACGGAGTCCAGCTGCAATGTCCGAGTACGTCACATCGAGCTTTTTGCGCGGGAACACGGACCAGGGGCACGACGCCGAGTAGTTCTCGAGTGCACCTGGTCATGCAGGAAGGAAGAATCAGCGCCACGGCTACCAACACATTGCGCCACGGGCAACACGATCGCACGTACCGAAGGGCTTGAGCCGCGCCGACTGCGCGAGCGCGGCGTTCGCGCGCGTCGTGAGCGCTGCGTTCGATGTCATGTTGCGTCGCGTGCTGTCTCCCGTCCGCAACGCTGAAGAATTCAGCAGTGGCATGACACCGTAGAGGTGTCAGCACAGATGAGGACTCGACCCTGTCTAAACCGATTTGTAGGTGATTCGATGAGCTCCTAACTTATTGAAGTACAGTGCTATCGTGGCATGAATTGGCAGCATGTGATTGGCGAAAATAAAACAATACGGCACGTGAAGCCATGTGTATCGACGACACCAATGCTCTCAGCAGACGAGCGTTTGTGTGAGGCGCTTGACTTGGCTCTGGTCCAGCATGAGCTGCACGGGAGCGGGCGCGGCCGCGTGCACGTCTTCCATCTCGTGGTCCGACGCGCCCGAGGATGCTGCGAGTGGACGAAACGGTTGCAGTGTCACGCGGCTCAAAAAGACGGGAGGTCGCTCCATCTCGGGCGGTCGCCACCCAAACACGTTTTCACCTCGACCGATCGCGTTCGCAACCTCGCCGTTCCAGCCGTCGGCTTGCACGGTGGTGCGGATGCGTGTCCGCAAGTCCGTCAGTGTCTGCAACATCCGGGCGTGCTCGAGCTTCTGCTGCACAAGCTGATTGCGGGCGCCAGACGACGTCGAAAGATCGACCATGCGCGGCATCGAGAGCTGCGACTTGACATGCCGTGCGAAGAGCGAGACGTCCTTTACACACTTGACGAGCCGGTCCGACGGCGGTGCACTGGTCGCACCAAGCGCCGCTGCCCGCGGGTGCACTGGCCCGAGCTTACTATCGAGCCGCTCTTTCGCGAGGGTCGCACGCACGCGGTGGAGCTCTCCGTGCAAGTGGTGAAAGGCCTGACGGAACGCTTCGGCGTCGCTTTGGCTGAGCGCCGACTTGTTTCGACTGGCGCTTGCGCTGGCCGACGTTGAGGCTCCAATATCGCTGGATCGTTTCAGCTGCTTGCGGAGCTCGCGGTTGGCGTTGTCCAACGCAGCCTTGTCCTTGTGGGATTCGTCAAGCGCAATGTTGAATTGGTCTCGCTCGCGCGCGAGCTGTTCGTCGAGCCGATTTTTCTCTGTGCTGACTTGGCCCAGTGTGTCGCTCAGACGTAGCACCTCGCTTTCGAGCTTTTGGGCGACCACGCGGTGCTGGCTATCGGCCCGCTCCAGCTCACGGACCCGTGTGTGGAGCAGCTGCGAGAGCTCGTTGGTCTCTTTGAGACTTGCTTGCAGACTAGAGGCATTGAGCAGTTCTTTCTGGATCGCTTGAGCACGGATCTGCCACTGCGGGCGGCCCTGTCTCCCCGCGTCGAGATCGATTCGGTCGCGGCTACGCGAGCTGACAGCATCAATGAACGAACCACGACATACCGACTTGAACAGCGAAGCGAGTCGTTCTTTCAGTGAGGACAGGACTGCGAGCAACGAGTTTTCTGCGAACGACACCATCTCCTCCGGAGCGATAGCTTGGACCTTGGCGATCGACAACTGCGCTTGCACGACGTTCCACAAGTTCTCGCATTCGTCTGCATACCCATACAAGAGCTCGACAGTGTCACCACCAACGGCAACTGAGCCATCCAAATCGTCGTCCGACCACGTCAGGTCCATGTCGGAGCGACGATGCAAGTGCTGCGCGAGCTTGAGCAGCGCCACGTATTCCTCGGCGAGACGATCGAACAAACCGGCGAGGGCCTGCTTGGCGTCGGCGGACAGGGTGGTCTCTGGATTCGTGATGACCGCTTTGACAGTGCGGATGAAAGTCAGCATCTCCGCGAAGCAGAATGTCAACCGCAAGACACTCCGCTTGGCTCGGAACTTGATTACAGCACATCGCATCGGGAAGCCTTCCGTCCCGCTTGCGCTCATAGCATTCGTGTGGCCAGAGACCCACTCGTCGACGCTAGAGACTAAGCGGTTGTACGGTGAGGCTTCGCCCGTGCGTGACACGAATAGTGTACTGTCAGCAAGAGCCGTTAGCGCGCTATCCAACGCAGCCTCCAGTGACTCAACCTGCGTCGAGTCGAGGCGCGAGCAGGTGCTGTTGTAGTCGTCAGCAGTTGTGAGGTGGCACTCCAGCACGAACAGATCTTCCTTCGCGCCACACGAAAGAGACGCCAATTTTTCACCGAGGAGCAGCTGCTGGATGCTGCGCTCAGAATCTAGGACACTCAAAGAGGCATCGTCCTTCGGATCCTGCTGCACGATCACGTCGAGGTCCTTGCGAAGGTACTGCAGCAAAATGTCTGCCTTCCCCGAGACGCGTCCGAGCCGGAGTCGAACGCGAAGCACCTTTTGGTCCATCTCTGAGAAGATCGAGTTCGGAATAGCTGCCCGGAGAAACGCATTTTCGAGGCGCGCTTGGTCCGCGTTGATACGCTGCTTGGCTGCCTCCGCCTCATTCTCACGAGCAGTCGCCGCCATGGTGCGCAGCATCATAGTCTGGTTAAGAGCACTGTGGGTCGTTCCCTTTAGTGACTCGAGCTCCCCGGTCTCGGCACGGAGCTGTGCCTTCAGTTGGTTCATGTCGTCGCGACTGCGATTCGTCACATCGCGGAAGCGAGCAATGGTGCGATCCTTGTCCTCGATGATGATTTGCTGCTCCGCGATTCCGTTCTTCAGTTCCTGAATGCGCGCTTGTTGAGTCTCAATCTTGGAAGTGAGCTCGGCGACGTACTCATTCTGCTGGTGCTCTACTTCTTCACTGAGCTCCTTCAGCGACTCCAGCGTGCCGACTGATGCTTCCAGTTCAGCAACCTTTTCACCAAGCGTCAAATTCTTCTCAGTCAGGTCTTCGACCATGCTCTCGTACGCGTTTGCGACATCAAGCAATTCCTTGAGCTCTTCGACATCACTCTCAAGCGTTGTCTTCTTGGACGACTTTGAACACAATACCAGTTAGCAGTGAGCCATATGTCAGCCTGAAGAAATTTGCGACATACCAATTGCTCGACTTCCTCGCGGAGGCTTTGCAGCTCCGATGTCTCGCGCTGGAGCTGGCGAAGCTTCTTGTTGAGCTCGTTCTTTTCCTCTGAGGTCCTATCGTGGAGCGCCTTGATAGCAGCGCGAAGCTTGAAGTTTTCCTCAGCAATTTCGCCCGTCGATCCGCTGTGCGACACCTGCGCAGTCGTCGACGCGAGAGCGATCGATGTCTTAAGTTTTTCGATATCGGCAACGAGCTCTTCGACGCGCTCTTCTGCGATCTCCTTGTCCATCTCGAGAGTCTCCTTCTCCAACGTCAGTGTCTCGACCATTTCTTGGTACTCACTGATTTGCGACTCGAGGGACTCGACCTTGCGAGCCCCCGCACTCGTCTTTGCCATCGCGAGTGCGACGTCTTCAGCTTTCTTTTGCTCAGATGATGTGAACTGCGCAAGTCGAGCCTTCTGCTGAGCGATCTCGGACTCGAGCGACTTGATTTCCGAGGCCTGGGTCGCGTTTTCGAGCCGCAGTTCGTCTACCAGCTCCTCGTGATCAGACTGAATCTGTGCAATATGATCTTCAAGCTCGGCTCGGACGGCACGGACGTGCTCTTCAGCTTCTTGTCGGATCGCTTCGATCTTCTCGAGCCACGCACTCTCATCGTGCGTACCCGTATCGTCCACTTCCATCGCATCGGCGCTTGGCGGCTCGACGTGTTCCTCATGTACGGGTCCCTCACCCGCAGTCGTGCGTTCGTGAGACTCTCGCAACGCTACCAAATTTTGCTTGAGCTGTTCAACATGCCGGTTGCGATCGTCTAAATCTTCTTCCAGCTTCGCAATGCGAGCTTTGGCTTCGGCTAACTGCTCGATAGTAGCTGCTGCAGCCACCGATGATGTCGACCCAGAGGGAGGCAACGATACCGACGCGGATGATGAAACTGGTGGGGCCGCTCGACCCATCGACAGGCGACGCGTGCTGCCGTCTGCAGTAAGCCGCGAGGAGGCACTTGTTGACGAGCTCGACGACGGAGTACGCCGCAGCGCGCTGGTCGCGGCCGCGCCGCCTAGCGAGAGTCTCGATTCACGACTTCCCGGCGACACAGCACTTGGTGTCGCCGATGCCGTGCTACGGACACTGGTCGCGCTGCTGCCGCTGAGTCCAATGCCCGACGCGCGGCGATCGCGCACTTGTTGGAGCCGGCTCGCTGTCGTCGTCGCCGGCACGCCCGACGTGCTTGCCGGACCGCCAAATCGTGATGTTGCGCCGGCCGTCGAGGCTGTCGAGCCTGCACCTCGCATCGTCGTCGGTGACGAGCTAGTACCACCACCAGCGCTACGCGTGGCGCCCAGCGCGCGCAGCTGCGCCTTCTTCACAAACACGCCGTGGTTGGGCGGGCACGTGAAATAGACGCGGCCATTGAGCTCGCCGTTATGCTTGCCCTCGGGCTTGTCGAGCTCGATGCCGGCCCACTCGCCACTGAGCGAGTCTACCTCGCCCACGTAGCGGACGGTGCCTGTCTTCCCGGCCGTGCCGTACGTCACGCGGCTTCCGACGTCGACGTCCATGGTGGCACTGCGTATGGACTTGTGTGCGCGACGATCTCCCCTTCAACAGACGAAAACCGGTATGAACTCAGTATCGGTTTTAAGAGATCCCAAATCAGAATGAAGGTCTGCAGAGGGTGTTTGCCCCAACCCGCTTTTCGGTAATTTTTTGAGCGTAATTTTCAGACACATGAGTTCCCATCTGACTGCACGAATTGCACCGAACCGAACCCACCGCTGCTCCTTTCCTCAGGAATATTCAATAGTAATTTACATGCGATATGTTCCCTGTCTGACTGGGACGACAAAACCAACACAGCAAAGCGCGAGACCTCCAGGAAGGGAAGACGCCATGACGACCAACTCGACGCAGCTCACGGGCTCCGTGTTCAACGCCGGCCCCACTGGACAAGGGTTAGTGGACAAGTATGTTGGCGACTAGTGAGCGTGCGCCTGTGCATGCGGGATGTGTGTCGCACTGGTGCGGTCTTATCAGCGGCAACTCATGTGATGTGTGTTTGTCTTCTGAACTACGCAGCGTGTCCTACGGCAAATTACCGCCGCTCAACCCGGATGACTTGAAGCTTCCGTCGCCACCACCGTCGGCTGCTGACAAGTCGACGCGATCGGGCGAGTCGATCTCGATTGGCGAAGTCTGGGAGGAGCTCAAGGCCAAGACCCGCGAGATGTGAGTTGACTAACTCCATATCGTGCAACGAGTTGGCAGTGCGTTCCTCGTACTGACAAAAGCGTTTTGTGTCCAGTATCATTGGGTCTTCGGTGTCAGGCGTGCTCGCGGCGATGCGCGGCATCAACTTGGGCGTCGCCGGCGGCATGATCGCGATCGCTATCGTGCAGATCCTGTCGTCTGACTCAGCGTTCAAGGTCATGGCCGACGCGCTCTCGATTATCTACACGATGTACGTTGGACCTGGTTGAAGGAACTGCCGAGTCGGTGAGCAGTAGCTGACGCATGTTGGTTGGGGCTTTGTATCTGTGTCCAGCTTCTTTGCGCTCCTTCTCATCGGCTACGAACTCCGAACGAAGGCGCTGGACGAGATCCTCCGTGACAACTATGGGTTCATGTACAGCCCCTGGGGTCGATGCCTTTTCCTCGCCATGTAAGCTTGTATTTGAGGAGTGCATTAATACGAGAATGCTGTGCTGACGCTCTTCTTGTCTCGAAGGATCTCGATCTTCCCGATTGGCATGGTCGGCATCTACGGCGTGCTGATGTCCCTAGCTGGTTTTGGTAACGCCTACTTCAACTTCTTCGTCATCACCAAGGTAGGCGGCTCTTGATAATTCTTGCGGAAGCTGTCAAACCGTCGTAACTCACATTTGATGTATGGCATCTTACCCTCACCAGCACCCGTCTTTCACCCGCGGCGTCCCGGACTACGTCCCGCCCATGGCGGCGGACTCTGCCAAGAGCAGCACCGGCCTCAACGAGGATACGACAGTCTAAAGAGACCGAGGTGTGATGTGTGGTTTTGGTCGCTAAACGCAGGCTGGGGTGAGGCAACTCAAAATGGTCAACGTGTATATTTCCCCAATTCCGCCGTGACTTTCTATCGTTATGTGGGTTGACTGGTGGGTACCAACGTAGTACTAGCGAAGCGCAGATTGACGGAAAACAAGCAACTTTTCATTCATCACGATTATGGCAGTGATCCAAGTGTGTCGGTTTTCGTGTTCGCGGAGGCTCGCTCTAGCAGGAACTTTTGGACGGCACTGTCGCTGTGGTTGCGAGCCAAGTCGAGAAGACGAGGGTCAATGCGTAGTCCTCGGTACCGGTGGACCATCTCCAGCACTCGTAGATTGCCGCTGCCGAGAACACGCTCCAAGAAGCGGTCGCTGTATGGCTCGGAGCGATGTTTCAGTAGAAATTCCAGCACAGCAGTCGCCCCACTGGCCAGCGCGCGGTGGTACATGTCGCTCCGGTAGATCACCTCGGGATATATCTCATGGAGAAACCGTACTACCTCGAGTTTACCAGCGTCTGCGGCCTCGCTCATGACGCGCGCGGCTGGGATGTGGGCGCCCGGGACCTTCTCGTGAATCCACCGTAGAAGGTTTATGTCTAGCAAACGATACACCGAGCTTACGCGGATCTCGACACGTTCGTTGGCGCTGTCGCTAGACGCGAGAAGAAGTGTCTTCAGCTCGTTGAGCATCGAGAAGTCGCCGTGGAAGGTAGCGATCGCGTCGTTCCACATATCGGTGGCGCGCGCATACGGGTCGCTGCCATGCGCAAAGATCCAGCGTAACATCTCTGGACGCTCGTTCTCAATGGCGTGCTGGATCGGAAGAGGGATCCGGTGCGCGACAAGCTGTCGTCCTACCGGCTCGTAGAACTGTACGTGCGAAGCGAGCTGCAGTAACGACAGGTCGCCTCGCCGGATCACTTCAATACCAAGCAGGCGCACACGCTGGCGCCGCTGGCTTGCGGAGACCGCATTCCAGTCTGGAAACCTTAGCCGTGCAAAGTCATAGAGCGCCTTGAGGAGTCCGCCCTGGAAGCCCGTGATCATCTTGACCAACGTCGCGTTCGTGAGCACGCGACCCGCAGCGTCGCCAGTCACATCGCTCATGACTCGTTGTAATGGCGGTCGCCGGTGGATAGAGCTGTCGTGCATGAGCAGCGTGCAGTGAGAATCTGTTGCGCCTTGTTGGGCCGAGCGAGAGTGCCTCCTTCGCCTTGCAGTGGGTTCATTCATTCTTACCATCGCAGCGAGATTCTTTCTTCGAAGGAAGAAAACGAATGGGATGTGCGATATCGAATCTCACAGGAATTACAGATTTTGGATCTGAGTCGGAGATCAGATACGTCTGAGACGGACACCGTCCCAGAATCATCGGAACCATCATGGCCACGACCAAGCGCGTGAGCGCCGAGGACGCGGCGCTGTGCCAGCGCGCATGCCAGGCGGCCGCCTGTGCCATCCAGTTTTGCCTGCAGCGCAAGTCGTACCAGGAGAGCAAGTGCACAGCCTACATTGATCAGTACTACAACTGCTGCGAGACCGCGAAGCAAGCGCTTCGCCCGGCGGGTGGGGGCGCGGCCGACACCAACGACACAGCAGCGACGCCAGACAAACGGTGAAGGCAGTCGTTGCACCGAGCAACTAGATCTAGCAAATCTCATTGTTCAATGAGTCGGCCGTATGCAAAATATTCACATTGAATGAGACGCTGATGGGGTCACCTCCGGCCCGATGGCGTCGAGGACCGACGCGTGCAATGGTTGTGTCCGCGCGAGCGACGAGTGGAGCCACAATACGAGGAGAAGAAGGTGCACGCTCGTGCACATGACAATGCTGTGGACACAACCGACACGAAACAGATGAGAGATCAGAGACAAACAAGTTCAGTCCGTCGCGTCAATGGATCAGACAGAGATTCCGAACCTGCAGAGCTCCCACGAGTGGAGCACGAACGCGGTTGCAACGATTTGCCCTGTCACCGTTAGCGCTTGCACTGCTAGCCCGCGTGAGATCAGGTCAAGCGAGCCGTTTGATTTAGACCCACGGGCAATTCGCTCAGGCATCATCGAAGAGTGATCTCCCAGCCCGGACTGTGTCTGCGTCTTCTTGCACCAGCCGAAACGATACATAGACGTTGGCAGTGTTCCTTTGATGTTTGCGAGACCAAAGGGAAAACGGAAACCGCACCTTTGGCGTGAACTCTGTCTCAATGTCGACTGTCCGACTGGCGGTTTCAATCGCGTGCAGTCGGCGCTGGCGACTCCGTTTCGCTTGGGACTCGCCAATGTGTGGCAAGCCAAAGAGCGCTTGCTTGGTGCCGTGCACAACGCAGTGGTGAATTGCTAACGTTGCCGCCACGAACACGATCGCTACGCGGTCGTAAATGATGAGCGATAGCTAAACGTGAGCGTTGATCGTCAGTCCTCGTGTTCGACGATTGCCCTCCGTCAGTAATTGTACCTGATTGAACTGCGTGGAGAAGTCGGAGATGACAAAGACTGTCTCCAAGAGGTTCATCATCAACGTGTACGATGGCTCGACTGGCACGACAACGTGATAAATGGATAGCATGTCCATGCCAACGCTACGCATCGCCAGCATACTACTGTCAGAAAACGTAGCGCAATCAAAAGTGCGGGTTCCACGTACACCACTGCAAACAGCACGACTGCTCTCCACGAAAGGGGCTGCGACGCGACGGACTGGATCGCGACCGCGGCTCCTGCGAAGACGACCAGCACGACCACGCGACAGCCAGCGATACGGCGGTGGATGCCCACTCGCGTGGTCCGTCGAATGGCGTAGTCAACGATGAATGCACGGCCGAGCCACAGCGCAGACCATGTGATGAGATAGAGGTGATGCCTGCGCACTTGCTGAACCAGACCCGCGAGTGAGTGATTGGGCGTGAGCCGAGCAATCAGAACAGTGAGCACGTACCAAGTCATACATGAGCATATTGACGACCACAAGCCCGACGATCTGATGCAGCCACATGGTAATGCCGAACGAGACGTCCCAAGCTTTACTGTCACGCCGCAAGCGACCATAGTACACGGCCGCAGTGGCGAGCGTCATGGCCGGCGGCTTTGGAACCTGATAATCCTTCGACGAGGCGCTCCTCGCGCCCATTTGTGTCGTACTGTCTCTAGTTGCTGGTGCTCCCTCCACGGTGGCGGCTGGTGGCGCCGTTGCCGTGGCGCTCGGCGGCTGCGCGCGCTTCTTCTTGCCCATGGCGTGATGACGATCAGCGTGTGCGCTCTTCGATCTTTTTGATGCTCTGAAATGCGCGTACTCGCTTATCACTGGTAGAAAATCAAAGTTCGTCCTGTTGATTCGCTGGAATTCTGCCTCTGGTCGAGAATGAATGCTTGGGAGACCACCACCACCACAAGCGAACGTCACACTCGTCGTGGAACTAAACTCCCAGTGCGAGACCTCATCACAATCATGGCGTCCGTCTTCGCTCGCTCGCTCGCCACGGCCGCTCGCCGCACCGTCTCCGCACCGCGTGTCCAGCTGCAGCTGCGTACGCCTCTTGCCATGCGCATGGTGGCTTCGCACTCGGGCTTCGTTGTCTCCCGTCTCGCGCGCCGATCGTTCTCGACGGCGTCGAGCGACAATGACGCCGTCAGTGACGACGCGCCGACAGCAGCGCTGGCAGTGGACTCGCTCGACGAGAACCGTTTCATGGAGCTCGCGGAGGAGTCACTGAACGAGATCCAGACGTGGCTTGATGGTATTGAGGAGATGCTCGACGAGTCCGACGTCACGCTCACGGTCGGTAGCAACGATTCCGAGATGTCGATCGAGTGATTAATCGCACAAAGTACTGATGTGTGATTGCATGACTGACCCTTACAGCAAGGCGTGTTGAAGATCGATCTGGGCGAGCACGGTACGTGGGTGCTCAACCGTCAGGTCCCCAACCGCCAGATCTGGTGGTCCTCGCCGATCAGGTACGTCTTGTGCGATACATGGATGTGGCGTAGCGGATGACCGTCTCACCGTCGCCTGTGTTTGTTCTGCTGCTCCCTCAGTGGTCCGCGTCGCTACGAGCTCGATGCTGCATCGGGCAAGTGGCTCAACACGCGCGACAAGACCGAGCTCTTTGAGCGACTGCAGGACGAGATCGCGGACGCCACGGGCATCTCTATCTTCCAGTAAGGAAGCATATAGACGAACCAATGGCAACCACTCCACGATTCTCTTTTACAGCACTCTCCTCGTGCGTCGTTGCAATGTGCCGAACACGTTCGGTGTGGGAAGACGATTGTATTTTCTATGGTCTCGATGACCAGACCGAGTTGGGGACGTACTGTCCTCGGCATGTACTGACATGTCATGCGGAATCGTCCCCCGAGCCGTCCTCTTCTTCTTCTTCCTCGTCGTCCTCTTGTTCTTCCTCGTCGTGAATTGATGGCCGGTTGCTGTCGACGTCGTGGCGCTCGTCCATGTAGTTCTGTATCCATTTACCAGACGACCAGTGAGTTGTTGCACTCCCTTCTCCTAGCGTCTACAACATCAGGCAACCGTACCGCCAGCAGCAGTCCGCGCACGTGCTCCGAGGTCGCATCAATCACACTCGAGCCAAGCAGTCCAACGCGCCGCGCTTCGTCGTCTTCCCACTCGCTGATTGCGCGATCGCGCATGTCCAGGACGTGATCGCGCCGCCGCTTTTCGTTCTCGACCTCTGTCAGCTGCGCATAATATTCTTTGTCTTCGTCGGTCATCTTGCGCCACATGTCGCCAAGAATCTTCCGCGACTCGGCCGCTGATCGCCGCTGCTTTGGGCCGGTGAACAAGTCTCTCTGGACTTGGCAGTACATGATGAACGGGTTGATCGGCCGAGGTGCCTTGACGTCCTGTCGCAGCACCACACCGGGAGTTAAGTACCCGGACTCGATTATTCCAACCTGTCGACACTCCGCACTACCTTTCGGAACTTGGGCGTCGTTCGCTTGCTGGACCGGCCATTTGGCGCGGGCGCTGGAACGGATTTCTTTCGCACCATTGATCTGAACAGGAGAGAGTTAGTGAGGGAACGCTACAGGACGGACCGCGCACCTCAATCCTTTCCAGTCTCTTACCTTCGCTGCGCACTGATCTTGGTTGTAAAATACTGGAGCTCGTCCCGACCCAACTCACTTACGACAGGTTGCCACAAAACTGGACAGAAGCAACAGCGGTCAGACGCCCGGCCAGCCAATAGCACACGACGAAAGCTTCACAGGAAGAGAGGGGCGTACCTGTATCCAGCGGTTCGCGTACGACCGTGTCATCGACCGACTCGAGCGTGCTGATGCCAAGCGCGCGAGGCTGCACCATGGTCTGGCCCGCCGCCTTCAGCGCAAGTGGATCGTTTCCGATCCAGCGTTTGCTGGAGAGTATCCGTCGGTACGCGTACACTTGTTCCCGAATCGAGAAGGCGATGGCAGGCTCAAACGCCACGGGCAGCGACAAGTCCGCACACATCCTCGCAGCGAACGACTCGGCACTGTTGAGGTCGCTGTAAATGTCCCACTCGAACTGGTCCCGGAGCTACATACGTGAGCACCAACCATTCCATTGGAGTGAGCTCCATGGGCATCGACGTCGAATCACATCGGCACTAAACGTACCGCAGTGCTGCCGATGACGAGATCCAAGTGAATTGGGTGCAACGACTCGGACGCCGGATCCACAAACGACGCAAACGTGATCAGCTGGCGTTTGATGGACTCGCTGATCGCGTCCTTGACCACGTCGCTGAGCCGCTCGTCGAGCGCGATGCGCGCCGCAACTTCCTCGGGTGACAAGATCGATCTGCTGTTGATGAGCAGCGTGTCCTGGAACCGCACGCCATCGGCGTCCACATCGATTCGAATGGGGCACAGTGCGTCGGACGATGGCACGAGACGGGACGGCGTCTTGAACTCGGCCAAGGGCTTCACGGTCGCTTTCCGCTTGCGTTTCCGGTTGCCCACAGCATTCGCGTCGTGTGACCCATGGCTCGACGAAGGATGGGCGCTCGGAATCGCAGGCTGGAACACGCTCCGTCGGTCGGTCATATAGCGTGCGAGCTGCGTGAATTAAATACGTGGGACCCGCCGACAGATTAATGTCAGTATCGCATCGCGCCGTCGCCGCTTCCCGTGTTGTGTGTCGTCTCAGTGGACAGTACCTGCGGTATCGCATGCGCGCGTCGCATGGCCAGCGCCGTCGGTGCCAGTAGCTTTGCGGCCGACCGCTTGACGATCGTCGCGGCCTGTGCGACCTCATGGCGTACAAGCAACTTCTCCACGGCATGGTCCATCTACGCAGCACCCACCAACCGCTCAGCGTCCTCTTCGGCCACGAAGCGCTTCCGTCCTGTCTAGCGGCAGCCTCCACACGTACCTCTGGCGACGCGTAGCTCGCGCGCTGTGCAGCCGCTGTGTGCTGGCGGTTTTCCGGTGCGAGGTATGCTTGCAGGCGCTCCACGTCCCACTGGAGCTGCTGGGCGACGTG
>JAADXQ010000387.1:0-13689 GCA_023337915.1 Pythium angustatum | reverse complement strand
TTCAATATCTCACCCATCCACGCACATTTTTCAGCGCTGAATAGCTCTATGTGTAGCTCAGATTCTTCTCTACACGCTGGTGTGCTCCGCTCGTTTGGGGTTTTTCAATAAGGATCTTTGTGTTTGCCATGGCCTCACATGCACGTGTGCCTATGGCAGACGCAGATGGCCACTTGCAGATGAAGTGCTGACTCCCAGAGACAGCGCTTCGGCGGCGACTCTCCGCCAGCAGCTCCACACGGCCTCAGACTCCAAAACTCGGAGCGCGTCACGCGCTTCGTCCCAGTGGCGACTGTGCCAGTGACTGCTGCATACTACTAAGTAGTACCTCCGCAGTTTGCGGCAGTGTTCGACGCCAGAGCACCGACGACCATCCACATGTGGCTCGTGCTCGACATGAGTTTGCTTGTTCTGCTGTATCCGTGGTTACGGTAGCCCAGCCCAGCCCGTGTGTCATGCGAAAGATAGAGTGGAATGGACCGGCACCACTACGTTACTCAATGTTGATCTCCCAAAACGAAAACGTTAAATTACAGCGGCGGTGCGTGTCTATCTGTTGCCACCGCGGCCGCGACCCCCACCGCCACGCCCACGGCCACCGCCACCACCACCACGGCCTCCTCCACCGCGACCACCGCCTCGGCCACCTCCGCCACGACCGCCGCCACCACGACCACCGCCGCCACGGCCACGACCTCCGCCACGGCCTCCACCCGCACGACCCGCCGACTTGTACTTGTTGCCGCCGTCGTTGTCGCCGCCTTCGTCACCGCCCTCGCCACCATCGTCGTCGCCATGGCCGTAGCGCTTGCGCTTACCGCCGCCGCCGTTCGCGTTCATGTCCTTGAGCTCGATCGTGGCCATGCGCTGGGCCTCGTTCACGCGCTCGAGCATGACCAGCACCGTGTCTTCTTCGCACGCGTACGGGTCGAGCTTCTTGCCGAGCAAGTGCTCGATGCGCTGGTAGAGCTCGACGTCGTACTGCGTGACGAACGAGATCGCGTTACCGGCGCGACCAGCACGCGCGGTACGGCCGACACGATGGATGTAGTCCTTGCCGTGCGTCGGGATGTCGTAGTTGATGACGACGTCGACGCTCGGGATGTCGAGACCGCGCGACGCCACGTCCGTGCAAACGAGGATGTTGCGGCTCTTGGCCTTGAACTTGTTGAGCGCACCGAGACGGTTGGGCTGGGTCATCTGGCCGTGCAGGCAGATCGCCTGGAAGCCCAAGTTGCGCAGCATGAGCGTAACCTTTTGCGTGCCGTTGCAGGTCGCCGCAAAGATGAGCACCGACTGGCCCGCGACTTCGTTGAGCACGTACGCCAAGTGGCAGTCCTTGTACTTGGCCGGGATGAAGAGGTAGTGCTGCTTCAGCGTCTCGGGCGTCGCAAACTTGTGCGTGATCTCGACCTTGACCGGGTTCTTGAGCGACGCACGCTGGAGCTTCGCGACCTTCGAGGTCATGGTTGCACTGAAGAGGTACGTGTTGCGCTCCGCCGGCATGAGCTGCACAATCTGGTTGATCTCTTCTTCAAAGTCCATGCTCAACATGCGATCGGCTTCGTCCAGCACAAGGTACTTCATCGTGCGCAGCGAAAAGCCCTTGGTGTTCTCCAAGTGGTCAACGAGACGACCGGGCGTCGCAATCACAATATGCGGCTTGCGCGCGAGCGCGACTTGCTGGTTCATCATGTCAATGCCGCCGACAATGCACGCGCACTTGAGCCCGATGGACGCACCGAGCGCTTCGAACTGCTCGCTGATCTGGTACGCAAGCTCACGCGTCGGCGCCAGCACGAGCGCAAATAGACGCTGTGGGTTCTTGAGTAGCGTCTGGATGATCGGGATCACGAACGCACCCGTTTTGCCCGACCCAGTCTCGGCGAGGCCAATAATGTCGCGGCCCGCGAGACCGTGCGGGATCGACTGCTGCTGGATCTTACTGGGCTTGTCCCAGCCGACGGCACGGATCGCCTCGCAGATCGCAGCTTCGACACCGAGCTCCTCAAAGCTCTTGTCGCCGCTAAAGCCTTCGTCCGCGACCGGCTCGGCGTCGGCATCGGCGGCGGCGCCCTCGGTCGGCGTCTCGATATCCTCTTCTTCATCATCGTCCGCCGCCTTCACGGGCGCGCGCTTGCTATCCGTAGCCTTCGTCGCCGCCACCGCCGCGGCCACGGCCTTGGGCTTCTTGCCCGCTGTCTCCAGTTGCTTCGCCATTGTGCACTGCTCGTCTTCGCCGTCGCGTCGCTTCGAACCGTTTGGCGCTGCTGGTCAAAAGAGATGGTTGGTTCTGTTGGGTTTGGGACCATGCGGACGTGTATACTACGTATACTGGGTATACGAATCCGGATACCGGTATCTCCGGTATAATACCGCGCGGCTCCCCGCCCATTTTGGCGCGGTTTCCCTTTCGCAGTGGGGGGAAGCGACGGAAGGAAAGCGGGCACCAGCGACGCCGTTGAGGAAACCAAGCTCCTATCTCTTTGTCTCGGCGACGGACGACAAGCGCGTATACCACCGTTCGCGTGTGTATAGCTTTCTCTCCAGATCCGAACCGTGGCAGTCGCAGCCTCGGACGATTCGTCGTCGTCGAGTTACGTGCGCGTGTTGAAGATGTCACGACGACCAGGCGCAGCGTCCGCGTCGGCCGCCTCTGCGGCGCCTCGTGTGGCCCCCGCATCCGCAGCCATCTCCCCAGCGCTCACAGCATTGCGGGGTGCGTCCAGCAGCACCAAGAACTTTGGCCCGCCGACGTTGCAGAGCGACACGGTCGTGTTCCAGGCCGCCAAGATCCCGCTCTCGTCGGCGCGGCTTGCGTCGGCGCCTGGGTCGGCTGGGATGATAGTCGCACCGTCGCGTGGCGGTCGTGGTCGTGGGGAGAGCGGGTACACCGAGCGGGAGATCGGCCCGCGTCGCGGTTCGCATGGACAAGGAAGCTCCGTCGGTCGTTCTGGCTACGATCGCCCGGCGGTCAGCTCGGTCCACCAGCAGCAGCGCAGCAGTGCAGCTCTGGAACATGTGTCTTCGTACACGGAGATGCCACCACAGCGCCAACCGCGAAGTCCGCCGCCGCCGGCGTCACGAGAGCGAGCGGGCGGCTATCCGGGTGAGGTGCCTAGCGTCAACGGTCTCACTCCTCCACACAGACCACCACCCTGCCGACGAGACAGTGCAGGTCGAAGTGGGCGTGGAGAAGGCGAGTTTGCGCACTTGATGGAAGACGCGGCGGCTGCAGTAGCGGCCGGGGCCCGACCGCGTGGCCTTGTGGAAGGAGCCGCGCCGACCCAGAAAGCGCAAAAATCGACGCAGAAGCGTAGTCGTCCGTCAAGCGCCGATAGCAAGGGAAGCAGCGCCGGACAAGGCGGCATCGTGCGGCTCACGGTTCGTGTGATGAAAGACGGCGACAAGTTGGGGTTCGGTATCCGCAATGATTCCAATCGGAAGCTGAAAGTGTCGACGCTCCAGACGAATTCAACGGCGTCCAAGTCGACGCTCCAGATTGGAGACACGATCTTGTCCGTGAATGGAATCGACCTGACGGATATGGGCTTCCTTGAAGTCATCCAGCAGCTCAAGGCCACGAAACCAGGCGAGCTGGTGTTCGATATCGAACGCTCTCTCGACGAGGACGAGTCGTTCAGTGGTGGTGAAGGAAGCCAGCAGGGCGAGACGATGGATCTGGACTCACCGCTAAGTGTCGCTGAAAAGCGTTTTGGACCGTCGGCAACGCGATCAAGTCCAGGTCCTCTACCCCCGCAGGCACAACGACGTCCGGAAGCGACTCAGATGCCGCAACAATCTCGTCAAGGCGCCGTCACTCCGCCTGCTCCTGTGGCAGTCGCTCAGCAGCGACTGTCTCAGCGTGAACGACCGCCGAATGGTGGCCCAGTTGGTTTACCTGCTGGCGTTGCTGCCGGTATGGAACGCCTCCCACCAGCGGACGCTCAAGCTGGAGACAGCCCCGTCACAGGGATGGTGGCAGAGCCACCACGCAAGCGTCCACGACCGTAAGTGAGCGCATCTTCATTGTCCATGTTTTCTTGCTCACGTGCTGTCTGTTTTTACCAGAGCGTCAATGACTCCAGCCCAAGTCGACATGGAGTTAGCGAGGATGGACAAGCAGCACCGGACTGTGCTTAATGCTTTGTCGCTCGAGCTGAAGAAAGAACGGACGGAGAAGCTGAGCCTCGAAGAGAAGAACACGGTGCTCCGCAAGCGCCTCCAGAACATGCTAATCGAGTGCGATGAGGTGCGCGTCAAGGCAGGTTCGGCCGTGGCGTCGATCAAGGAGCACGCGCAGCGTGATATCACTGAGCTGAGACAGGCACTACAAGCAGCTCGTGCGCAGCTCCGCCTCCAAGATCGTGGGCCGGATGTAGCCCGCACGGACTCGATCGTGAACGATTTACTCGCAACGAAAGAACAATTAAATCGGCTGCGGAAGTTGGAGATGGAGCGTGCCACGAACTTATCGACCCGCTACGGCCTGGAGAGTCGCCAAGCAGGTCGGGAGGCAAATCGAACTCGAGAGCAACTAATTGGCTTGCTGACGGCTCAGCTGAGGGATGTGGCACGACGCAACTACAACAACAATGGCGTGCGAACTGGTGGAAAAGAAGGAGCGAACTCAAACATCGTGGTGCAGTGGGAAGGCTTGCGAAAACTCGCTTTCGTCAAGATGTTCGGCCTTCCATGCACCTACGAATGGTATACGTCAGACGACTTCCACTCGACCACCCTGATTCGCCATTCGCTACGGAAGCAGGATGATGTGATCGATGTGTTTGGCAACACGTTATGCCACGAAGAACGCGCGGGTCTCTTTATCGTCGCGTGTGCGCCTATGGTGAGTTCGTTTCTTAGGCGCTTGGGTCTATCTGTTGTGCACGTTGACTAATTCGTCTTGCTTGCTTCTTGGAAACAGAACGTGGCGTACGATAATACGAACGAGAAGTTGACGCTGTCGTGCGGCTGGACAGAGCAGAATCAGCTTCGAGAACTGGCGCGGAACTTCCGCTTCTGATAGGCTAGCAGCTTTGTTGGGCAGGGAAGGATTCATGAATGTGCAAATGTGCCTAGATACAGGTAGTGCAAGTGGATGTGAAGAGTACTGGAAGCAACACAAACATCTCATTGACAGGATTACTGGACCGATGTATCGTGCATGTTCACGACGGCATTATTGCGGCTGTTGATCGAAGTCATGTTCGTGAGCGCGAGCGCCATCGACATGATCACAACATCGCGCAGGCGGTTCCAGAGCTCGGGTGCATCGCGCTCCATGGCCTCGTAGTTCGCGCGTGACATCTCGTACACAACGCACTGCTCCATCGTACGCGCACCCATCAAGCGACATTGGCGGCCAAAGAAATCGACTTCGCCAAACATCGCACCAGGGATCACGTGCTCGAGCAAGTGCAGTGTCTTTTCGTGCGACGAGCTGCCGTCTTGGTTCATGAAGAGCGCGACACGGCCCGTCGCGAGGAAGTAGAAGTGGTCCGGAAACTCGCCGACGCGGTAGAAGACGTGGTTCGAGTTCACGACCAGGCGCCGGCAGAAGCGATCAATGCCCTGGAAGAACATCGAGTCGTCGGGCTCGCCAATGAAGCGGTGCAGCAGCGTGCGGATACCCAAGTCGCGGTCAGGGGCGGCGTCGGTCGCGGCCGATAGGTTCTCGGGACTGCGCTCCAGCAAACGGTTCTCACAATACTCGAGCGCAATGTCGGCCGTCGGGAAGAAGTCGGCGCTTTCAGCAATCTCGTTCTGTGTGAGAATGCGGCGGATCTCGGGCAGTGCGTCGGCAAACAGCACCGTGATGCCATTGCGCTTGCAGAGCTGCTGCAAAATCATAAGCGACGACCGGGCCGCAGTCGCGTCCATGCCCGAGACGCGGCTAAAGTCCATGACGACAAACTCGGTCGGCAGTCCCTCGGGCTCACTCGCAGGGCTGCCATCCATACACTCGACCATGACTTCAAAGTGTTGGTGCTTCGCAAGCGGCGTGAGCGGCATGCCGCCCGAGTACGTGACGGTCTTGTTGCGCGCGGGCAGGCGAAGCGGCGGCGCGTTTTTCTTCACAACGTAGACCGCCTTCTGAACGTCCTCGAGGATGCGCACCGACGAGCCAAAGAACAAGTACCCGTGAAGCTCGAGCATGACGATCGCATCGCGCTTTTGCGTGAGGAACGTACGCGCCGCGTACTTGCGCACGGCCGTCGACCGCTTGAACGCGCGCGTGACGACGCCGACTTGCGAGTAGCCCAGCAAGAAATTGAGGATCGCAAAGCCAATGCCCAGTAGCATGCCCATCTCGAGCGAGACCCAGTTGATCGCGATGAACGACGCCCACAGCACAAGGTACTCGCGCAGGAGCACCTTGTGGTACACGTGGACGAGCCATTCGACCATGAGGTCGATTGCAATGAAGATGAGCGTCGCGGCAAAGAAGAACCGCGGCACGTAGCTCATGACCGAGAGCGGCAGCAGCACGATCGCAAACTCCGAGATGATCACGCAGACACCGACGATGCGCGAGTTGGTCTTGGCGCGGTACGTGAAGATGGTCTGCGAGAAAATGTACGAGCCCGTGTAGCCGCCAAAGAGTCCGCTCACGACGTTCGACCAGCCGACCGACGAGAGCTCGTGGTTAATGTCGAGGCGGCGGCCCATGTCCATCTCGATGGCCGCCACGTCGAGACACGACGAGAACGCCACGACAAAGACCATGCCGAGCCACGTCGGGATCTGCTGGACGATCACGGACCAGTGCACTTGGTTGAAATCAAAGATTTCCCACATTTGCAGAAAGCTCGCCGGCGGCGCGTCGGGCGAGATCCAGCCGTACGCACGGGCATCGTCGATCGTTGCGCCCGAGAGCCAGAGGACTACAAAGAAGAGCAGCGGCATGCCGAGGATACACGCCGGCAATGCAAACGAGTTCTCGCAACGCTGCGACACGAGCAGCAATACGAGCCCGCCAATGAGACCGGGGATGCTGAGCACAATGTACTCGGTATTCCAGAGCTGCAAGAGCGACGAAAAGTCGTTGATCACGAGCCCCGTGCTGAGCGAGAGCCCGGCGTAGAGACAGAAGAGACCGATGAAGGCCAAGTAGCCACCGACCACGGGCATGGGCAAGTACGAGACGAGTCCAGCGAGCTTGAAGCGGCCAATGAGCACAAGACAGAGCCCAAGCGACGCGGTGGCGAGCCCAATCACGACCACGACCGTCGCAACCTTGGCCTCGAGCGGAACTGCCGCGCCCAGCGACGTGCAGATCGACGAGGCCATGGCGCTGAGGAAGATAAGCCCTGCGTCTTGCACTTGGCCGATCGCAAACGGCAGCGAGCTGAGCACCGTGAACATGACTTGATGGATGACGCTCGAAAACATCACGAGCTTCGAGAGCGACGGCATGTAGGTCACAAAGTCGTGGTGGCTGAAAATGATCGCAGCGTAGCCGTACATGCACGGGATCGTGAGGATCGAGTTGATGACACCGTAGAGCACTGCGTTCGTGATGCGCGCGAGCGTGAGCGGTGCCGACGTGTCCAAGGGATCGTTGTCGCTGTCGCTGGTCTTGAGCAATCGCTGCGACTCGGTGCTGCGCGACAGCGAGGTCGGCAGCTCAAGCCGCACGGGCGACGCCAAGTCGGTCCAGCTATTCTGCCGCCGGACTGCGCCGTTGCCGTTGGCCGTGAGCGAATTCGTGCGCGCAATGCGCGTGCCGTTGGTCTGCCGCGGCGTGCGCAGGCGGCTGCGCGCGGCGCCGCTCAGTGCGGGCGAGTGCATTGGAGATGCAGTACGATAGCCGACAACGCGTGACTGGCGATGGATGGCCGACCGGAAGAAGTGAAGGCAGGCGACGTCCAGAGACGAGGAGAGTCGGGTGGGCAGGGCGCAGGCGGCGGGAGAAACGAGGACCTGTCCCGTTGAGAAAGATGACACAGCGGAGACCTATCCCAGTCGCGCAAACGGCGTCACTGGCGGAGAGCTCCCCCCTGCAAGTGACATCGGACCTTCAGCATTGTGTGGTCACAATTGTCAAAAAAAGGTACATGAAAAACATGCTTTGGACGAATTTCTAAGTACAACTACCCTGTTCTGGAAAACAACGGCAAACCGCGCAGTATTAATACCGCCCAAATGTAGCCAGGTTGCTTTGCCTTTAGATCTAATACCTGGTCATACTAATACCCACGTCACGTCCAACATGATGCACAAGTGTTCGTCTTCCTCCCTTGGTCCATCGTGCACGCGAGACGCTCCTCAAGCACATCACCCTTGGTCATCACCCACCACGACCACGATAATTGGCACGTCCGTGCTCGTGCTGGGACTGGTACTGGTACCAGTATTAATACTGTGGGATCGGTGCACTTCGACAGCAACAGCGCTGATCGGCGGCGTCCTCGGCGTTGAGATGGCGATCGCGAACGGCGGTGACGTAGACGACGCAGCTGGGAAACTCGCCCACGTCGGGTCCCCAAAGAGCATCCAGCAAAAGCACGCAACGGCGGCTGCCACGACCAGCAGCAGTGCGACGACGATCTCGTACTCGGCCATGTCGTCGTCTGCGACGTGTGGGAAGAAGTCGATGACGGAGCGAAGATCTGTGAATGAGCCCGTCGAGTGGTAGCGGCGATAGTGTCGCCTCGTCTTCCTCTCCCTCTTTTTCACTCGGGCGAGAAGCCAGCCCGACGGATCCGTCGGTTGGGCCACAGTGTAGCCACGCAGCCTCTGGTGCACAGTACCGTACTGTACAAATAGAAAGTACGTCCAGTTCCTGTGGGTGCGTCGCTTCGTGAGAACTGAACTTGCGTGCGCGTTGCGTTCGTCGCTAGAAAGAAGAGAAACGAATATATATGTGGCGGTTGGGTCCTGTGAGCCACCCACCCACGCACCCACGGGTTCCACCTGATGAGACTAGTATCTCATTGTATTCGCTTCAACGAGCGAGACAGTCGCTGTACGGTAGTATACGTTCATTGGCGATAGACTACCGGATCTCATTGCTCGCACCGAGTGGCAGCATCATAGCGCCACCAAGGCGACCGCCACCACCGCCTGATTTGCTCCGTGCGCTCGGAAAGGCGTTCCAGAACCGCAAGGTCTCATCCCCAGCGCCCGTGACAATGGTCTGGCCGTCGGGCGACATGGCGAGGTAGAGCACGCGGAACGTATGACCGGTCATGGTCGCGAGCTTGGTCATGGTCGGGTACTTCCACACAATGATCTGGTTCAGCGAGTACCCGTGCGTGCTCACGACTTCGTTGACGTTCTTGGACCACACGAGGTTGCACACTTGCGAGCCCGTGTCGACGGCATGAAGAGCGGTCTGGGTATGTGTGTTCCAGAAGCGGATGCAGCGATCGGCCGTGCCACCACCGGACGCCAAGAGGCCGTGCTGGTGCGGCGACCACGCAATGGCCTTGACCGCGGCCGTGTGGTCGCTAAAGCGCACGACCGGGAGCGTCGCCGTCGCGCCTGGGGTGCTGTAATGGCTGTTGTTTGAGAGCCCGGACGATGCAGCGTGGAGGCTCCAGACAAAGAGCTTGTTGTCGTTGCCACCGGACGCGAGCTGGTGGTCGTCGAACGACCACTTGAGCCCACAGACTTCCTGTTTGTGGCCCGCGAGGCGGTGGCTAAAGGCTTCGGGCGCACGAATGTCACGCAAGTAGATCGTGCGGTCGCGACTGCCGGACGCAAGGAGATTCGAGTTCCACGCCAGCGTACCGACGCGTGCGACGTGGCCACTATAGGGAACAGACACCACCGAGAGGATCGTGAGCCACGTGAACATTCACAGATAAGAAAGGGAGACCAACGTACCCCATGGTGCGGATCTTCTTGCCCGACGCCACTTCCCACACTTGGACGTCGCCGCTGTTCGTACCGACCGAGAGGTGGGTGCCCTACAAGCGAGGAAGACGCGTCAGTCCCTTGAATTCTACTAGAGAGAGAGAGAGAGAAACGTACCCGCTGACTCCACGACACCGAGGTCACCAGATCCGAGGCGCCGAGGTCGCAGAGCTTGGTCACTTTGCTCGTGCAAGCGCTCCAGAGGTAGACCGACGACGCAAGCCCGACTGCGAGCACGTTGGTCGCCGACCAGTCGACCAAATTCAAATAGAAATCGTCTTGGAGCGACGGCGCATCCAACACTTTGAATGGCGCAGTCGGGAACTTGCGGCGCGAGTAGCTCGTGCCACTGGCGCCGCCGCCGAGCCGCGCCGACGCAGCAGTGCTCAATCCCGAAAACGGGATCGACGTCTTGACTTCACTATGGAACGTTTGCCGCGGTGCCTTGAACCGAAGCAAATTCTGCGAGCCAATGCTGGACAAGGCACACCGTCCAAGGACGCTGCGGGCGGCATTGCCGCCGACACTGCCGCTCGCCCCAGTGGCACTCCACCCGGCAAAGTTGAACGCACTTGCGCCGCTCATCATGGCACGTGCCGTCGGCGGCGAGAATGGATCAAAGAAGTCGGTCTCGTCGGTCGAGAGGTAGTAGTTCATGGGCAGACTCTGTGCCGGCGTTTCGAGACCGAGGAGCTCGCTCTTGAGGAGCATCGAGTAGTGCGAGCCGACGTGGCTGCCGTAGACGTCTTTCGACCCGCCTGTTGTGGTATTCGACCCACTGCCGCTGATGGTGCTGGCACGTGGGTCGGTATTCGACGGCGCGTCGACGTGGCTCGCATCGTGGGCGGTCTGGTTGCTCGAGCCCGCGTGCGTTGACTCGGGGTGGAGCTCAAAGCCCGTGTCGAGCTTGGTGGCGAGGCGCGACGGGATGAAGCGGTCACTGTAAATGTGCTTGGATCTATAGAGAAACGTTAGGCGTTGGTAGGTCTCACATACGACCGGATCGTGAACCTACCGCTTGGGGTTCTTGTGGGGGAGGGGACTGCTACCGGACGAACTACTGCTACGCGGACGGAAGCGATCGGGTACCGTGTTCTCGTCCGACGCGGTCTTGGTCAAGCGCGCTTCGTATTGGTGATGGAGCGGACGGACCGTCAGGCGCGGGAGGCTACGGGCATCGCGTGTCATGGTCGTTGGCGAGGCGGGAGCGACGCGACAGGGAGCGTGGAAGTTGGGGACTGGGGATCTCGTGCGCTTGCCCATGTCGGCCAAAGATATCGCGTGCCGTAAGTGTGAAGGATCAAAGTTCCCGTCGTAAAACCACCCAGCACAGTGAGGGGAGGGAGGGCTGACAACGGACCCAATGCGATGAGCAAGCGTGCCGGCGCCTGGTGAACTCTCTCTCTACCGGTATCACACAGACAGCAACTTCCACGAGACGATGCGTGTACGATCCCTTGGGTTTCTGAGCCTGAAAATAAACGGCGGGTGTGAGGCTCAACGTGGGACCATACAGCCCACGGACCGCGGTCGACGGAACGTCGCTGACAACGGAAAACCTGAAACCAAAGCCGCTTCGTGGAAACGTACCGAGCGGGATCGGGTCTGGATTTGTGTCCGTGCTCACGCGAGAGGCCGCGGCGGTCGGGCTTCTTCGCAGTTGTTCCTGTGCTCAGTCGGCCTGCAGTAGTAGCGATGAGCAACCCAACGCTCACGGTCTCCTCTCACGTGTAGGTTCAGTTTCTATTCTACCTCGACACGGCAGCCCGCATCTCTCTCTCCTTTATTCTACCATCGTCTACTCTCCATGACTGACAAGATCTTCTCTACACGCGCGCTCACCCGGGGGGCAGCAACTCGCACTGCAATTGCCGCTGCAACTGCGAACGAAAGGTCGTGATCTCGTGCTGGTCCGTTGATGCATTGATCTCTTCACGCGGTTGGCCTTGCCCGCACTTGTCGGCGTACAACAGACACGCGACGCCACAGTCGAATCCGCTGACTTGCTGCGGCCGCGTGATCGCACTGACACTGCGCGTCAACCAGCTCTTTTCCTGTGGGTACCAGGCGTCCAACCACTCGATGACGCAGCGCGGCACCGAGCGATACGAGATCCCGGACCGTGACGCCAGGCGGCTACATACAGAGAATCCAAATCCAGTCAGCGCCTCGATCCGCAATACCGCGTGTCGCATCTACGTACCCCATGGGCTCAAAGAGCTGGAGCTCGGCGTGCGGCGTAAACTGGATCCGCAGCAAGTTCCAGTGAATGCGCCCAACGTTGGCCACAAACACAATCGGCCGGCGCGCTGTGCTCGCAGCGTCGACGGACACACGACGACCCAACACGTCACAAATCTCGACCGCGGCCGTGTCGTCGTCCAGGTGCCGCGCCAACGACGGCAAGTGGAGCTGGCAAAAGTCGGTTGCGAGAAAGTGCACGTCGGTGTACTGCATCGCGAGGCGCCAGAGCACGAGGTCGATGAGCGTGCCCGTGAGCCAGCTCGTGTCGTCAAGCCGGTCTTCCTGGGCGACCGCGGTCTGGAGCAACCCGTAGTAGCTCGTCGCGCGTGGCGCCGAGAGACTATCGGTTAGACCGTCGGTGGAGAGTTTGGCCTTGTGCTTGGATAGACCCCTATGATCACCAGTGTCGACTGGATCGGACTCAAGGGCGTCGTGTGGCTCGGGTTCGACTCTAATCGTGTCGTCACGCATAGTAGTATACTGAGGTTAGTGAGCGATCCAGACTAAAGCACGCATGCAGCATTAGCGACTACGTACTGTTCACGGTTAGACGCGTGGCGCTCGCGTCTATCCGGTCGCGCACGCTTCGCGCTGCGTGTCGCGACGCCCTCAACTGTCTCCTGCGCTGAGTTTAGACGCGATGGACGCGCTTCCAACGCGACTGGCTCGGCACGGCGACGGACTCGTACGTGAGGGTCTAACTTACGACTCGCAGTCGCTGAGGAACGCGCAATCGTCGGTCGCCGCGCGTGGTTCCGTAGCCGCATTGTGGTCTATCGTGGCTTCGAGTTCCTTTGGTTCTTGCACGAGGCTATTGCCCTAGTCTGTAGTGGACCACACCATTTGTGACTTGAAAAATGTATGGCCAAGCCTTCTTCTCGAGCCGTGCGCCTGGTTATACACACCAACGTGCGTGCATAAAAAGGCCTGGCATGCGCTGAAAATGCTCGTAGCTCAAGCGAGAATTGGAGCTGCAGAAAGCAGCAGCATCGAGCTTGGCGTCTTAGGTACAGCGCACTCATCGAGACCAGTCCGGGGCGCTGGGGGTCTCTGCAAGAAGCGCTTCGTCAAATTCCGTCAGATTTGGCCAGACTAGGGCAATAGACACTTCGTTGGTTCTTCTCTGGGTTGCAAGAGATGCGAGCAACGGTCAACTTACGGTACTTCCGTGTTTTCATTTATTACGGTTATAGTCCATAGTCATTTGAATGTCTACTTTAGCAGACGACTTCCCAAACTTCAATGGATAAAATAGACATTAGCTCAGTTGACGTCTCACACCCACTTTTCTACCAATCCAAAAATAGAACGTTCAAATTTCATCCAATTGGATCCATGGTAGGGAAAGAACCCGTATTTCGACCAATGATGGTGATGTATCCCCACGTGGTGATTACCGCCTGTCCAGCTGATCCGTTCGTTCTCGCCACTACAGTTCACTGGGGGGTCTCAGATTTGGGTAACCGATCGGTGAATCACATTCGGCACACATCGTACTGAGCTCTGATTGGTTGATCCGATTCACCGGATTCACCAGCGATTTCGTTGGTGAACTTGGTTATTTGCCCTTTCTCTTGCTCA
>JAADXQ010000386.1:0-13692 GCA_023337915.1 Pythium angustatum | reverse complement strand
GCTCAGTTGCATACCCTCGAGAAAGAGCACGCACTCAAAGAAGAGCAGTTTCGTGAGCAACAAACCTCGCTACGTGATTTCCACACGAACGAAACACAGCGCATTTCCGAAGAGCTATCCGCACGGATACGAACGCTCGAGGGCGACCTGGCGAACCAAAACGGAGAAGCGAAGCAGCTTCAAGAAAGGGTGGAAGGCGGGGCGAAGTCCATGGAGCAACTCACGGCAGATCGTCTTGCACTCGAACGTGCTTTAGAGCTCTCGAAGTCAGATCTATCAAAGCATCGCAAGGAATTCAATGACTTGGCGCGCATGCACAAGAACCTGAGCGAGACCATGAACACAAAAGTCAGAGAGGAGCAAGAGAAAGTCGATCAGCTGGAGATTGAGCTAGAGGCTGCTCGTCGTTCACGCGACGCTGCCGAGCACGCAAGGCATAAAGCCTTAAATTGCTGCCGTGGACGAGTTCGTCAATTGCAAAACGAATACCGTGACCTGCGGAAAGCCACAGAATCCGAACTCAAATCGGCGTGGAAGAATATGAAAAAGGAGACGCAACAGCATGCCAAAGAACTCCGGTCAATGGTAGCAAGTGCTTTCGCGACTGAGAAATCCGCGTGGGAAAATGCTCTGCGTCTGGAGCGCGAAGACTGGCGATCAAGGCTCGAGGCCAAGGAGCAAGATATGCATACCCTTATCGCTGGACAGAAGGTGGACGGAGAGACGAAGTACGCACAGCTCGTGGATCGTCTCGAAGCAAAATCACAGGAGTTACGGGAGCTTGAGAGACAATCAACTACCCAACTAGCGCGAATGAGCGAGCTTCAATTGACTATCAAGAAACTAGAAAGCGAGAACGAGTCTCGACTGCTCGAGCAATCGCAATTGGTCGATCAGCTCTCGAGTTCGCGTGTCGTGACGGATCGCGAAGTGGAAGCGAAGCAGCAATTGCAACTATCGGTGGCAAGAGTCGCGGATGTGACTCAAACTTTTCTGGATTTTGTCCACCAAGTTATGAGAGAATTTGCACTGGATCCCCGCAAGGTACTGAGTGTTCTGGACAGTGATCCAAAACACCCCGAGACATGGAGACCGGATGGATTGGCTAGCGATCTCGGTCGCGTTCTCGAGCTACTTCAAGAGCGAATGACTGCGAAGGAGATTGCAGCCGCCGATCTCGCTTCGCGGCCTCTCCAGAACGAACTCAACGCAGCGCGGGATGCACTCGTATCTCTCGGTACTCACTCACACGGCGATGTTGACGACAGCGTAACCAAGCACCTGCCGTGGTACGTCGCAGTAGTTCGTTCCGTGAAGCAGCAACTGGAACAGTTTCGTAATGAAGCAATCGAGTTACGCAAGATCGTGGACAAAAAGTCTGCTGGCACGAATGAGATGCAAGCGTCGCTCCAGAAACTTCATCAGGCACAAGCGACATTGCTGTTTGAAAAGGACACGCTCTCCCACGAGCTAAATGTGCAGCTCCAGACGCTCCAGAAACGAAGGGAGAGCGACCTCCAACAGCAAAAGGCTGATCACGATCGCAAACTCGATCAACTGCAGCGACGCTTCTCTGCCGAGCAGATGAAAGCGAGGGAGGAGCAGGAGCTGGCACTGGACCAGCTCAAGGTAGCACTAGAGTCCGAGAAGAAAGCCCACTCAAAGCTCAAACAAGATGCCATGGTCGCTCGCATCGAGCACGAGAAACTGCAGGGTGAGCTCCAGGACCGAGCGTCGAAGATTGAAAAGGAGCTCGAGGCTGTCCGCGACGAGCTCGCAAAGTGGAAACGCAAGGCGAAGCTATCTGCAAGCAAGTCGCCGGGCACGCCATCTCGCCGTCCGTCCGTCCTGTTCTCGTCTCCGTTCCACCAAACCGACGACGACGCGTCGGATGCGTCCTTCCAGTCGATGTTTCCTGTGTCAAGGCGGCCGTCGTCGGCCATGGCTGACCTGTCGAACTTGATGGAGCAGTCGCTCCACGACTTGCGCAGAGACAACGAAGGCATGTTGGCTTCCCCGCTGCCGCAGCCATCACCGACGCCTCGACTGTTGCAATCTCCCATGCGACGAGCCTCGAGCTCGGCCTCAACGCGACCATCTCCACTGCGGATTCCTATGTACCCGTCACCAGCCCGCAAACGCACGTCGCTCGTACCGCCGCCGAAGCTCATTAGTACTGTGTCAGGCAGTCAATCGCTGCTCCCGAGGAAAGCGTCTGCCGAGCCCACGATTGCACCAGCTGCACCCGTGCCAGCAACTCCAGAAAAGACCGAGCCAAGTTCATGAGCCTCGTGATACAAGACATCAACGAGCTCCAGCACCATGGATGTCGACTGCTCCTGGATAGATTCATTATGGTCTCTGATGATGACGAAGAGGAGGATGGGGACGTCGTCGTCACTCGAACATTGGGCTTCCCGCCTTCTTGTGCATAGACGGGTCCGATGATCCTAGTTAAGTAGTTTCGAACACTAAACAAGGAATATTTCCATCAATGATCCTGATTGGCCACAAGATCGGTCCGAATATGGTGTGGTCTCCATGAGTATCGATGCGTTGTGCGTTGGGAAGTCCCGCCACGATCTCATGGTCATTTTCCTTTCCTGGGTTTGTTGGTGTTTTTTTCTGTGCCGTGGCGACCCGCAGTGACGAGCCGCCCAACGCCAAGACCCGCCAACGCCAACACCAACACCCAACGCTCTCATACCCGTCGCCGGCCGCACCCACTGTTTGCTACACCCACACGGTACCGCAGTCCACAAAGCGAATAGAAGACAGCACCACGCCAACAAACTCGTCAACTGCTGGCGCATCGTCGTGTCGGACGCCGCCGTTGGATACCAACAACCCACACCCACCATGGTGCGTAGAAGGCAGACCTCTCTCTCTCTCTCTAACAGAGGGATACTCACGCGACACTATGACCTCGATGCTTCGGTAGGCACGCATGCACTCGACGCCGCGCTTCCCCACGGGCACGCGCGTGCGCAAGCGGTTCCCGGGGTACGCTGACCCGTTCAGCGGCGAGATCGACGCGTTCCTGCCCGACTCGGGGTTCTATCACATTCTCTACGACGACGGCGACAGCGAAGAGATGACCGAGGACGACGTTGAGCGTCACTACTATCGCGGCCCGCGCAAGAAAGAGAAACGGCCGACAGTGGCGTCCTTGTCGCCGTTGCCGTCGCCCACGAGCAAGCGCTCGGCCAAGCATGGCCAAGACGTCGACAAGAAGCCACGCACCAAGATGCTGCTGTTGTCGGCCAGCGGAAACGGAACCAAAAAGCGCAAGGCGCGGGCGATTGTCGAGGAAGACGACGACGAGCACCACGGCGACGACGACGACGGCCTCGCCGATGGAGAGCAAGAGGACGACGAGGTACACCAGGAACACGACGAAGATGACGACGAGGACGAACAGGAAATCGTCTCGAACGAGTTGAAGGAAGTGACCAGCGCCGACTCGATCTACAAGCTCGTGGGGCAGCGCGTGTGCAAGCGGCAGACAGAGGGCGTCGTGAGTGGCACGGTCTCGTCGTATTTCCCAGCGACCAAGATGTACCGTGTGGTGTACTCGAACGGCACGACCGACGACATGACATACCGTGAAGTCGTAGACAGCATCCCGCTCAGTGCGACAGGGGCTGCTGCGAAGAACAATAAACGGAAACCCGCCGAGGAAACCGCAGCGCCAGCCACCGGCGTGGCAGTGCCCAGTCCGTCACCCAAGAAACGGAAGCTGGGCGACAAAGTTCCAAAGAACAAAAAAGCTGCAACAGCAAACGAGAACGTCAACAGCGAGAACACAGCGAAGGCTGTCGACCCCGACACAAAACGGCCGTCTGAAGTGGACGCGGACTCGGCCATGGCCTTTCCGACCATGAAAGAAGATGATTTTGTGTGGAACCACGCGAGCGCCTATGAGATTGTACGCGCCGTGCTGTACGTTGTGGCGAGCACCAACAATGAGAAGTCAGAGTCGGTCAAGGTTCTCGAACAGAAAGATCTCAAGGTGAGCCGGGCTATCCTCCTGCGGCACACTTGACGTGGGCTCCTCTTGACTGATGTGTATCTTTTGTCACAGGCGAAACAGGCACTCGTATCGTTTGTCGAGTGTGGCGGTTTGGGAAAGCTCGAAGAACGACTTGGTCTCTGGTGCAAAACGAAGGAAACAGAGGCAGGCGTGCTTGCGATCTTGAAGGTAGTTGATGTCTGTTCGAGGACGCGAATATTTCGAGCATGGTGTGGGCTGACACGTCGTGATGTTGATTGGCGATGCAGGTACTCGCTGTATTGCCTGGAGTTACGAGAGAGGCAGTAATGACGAGCAACATTGGCAAGACGTTGGGCGATATCCGGAAAAAGAGAGGCGTGTGCCCGGTTTTCGACCCAATCGTACAGGACTTGGTAACGTACGTGATTGCGAAGTGGAAGAGAGAGTTTGGTATGGGCGAGAAAAAGTCGTCCAAGTTGGCAGTGGAGGCCAAGTCGAAACCGTCCCTGAGCACCAGTGTCTCCTCGAAATCGATCAAGGGCAGCACCATCAAAGCGGAGCCTCCATCCAGTGGGGCCAACCATAAGCGATCCAACTCTGTCG
This sequence comes from Pythium angustatum, assembly GCA_023337915.1. Lineage (NCBI taxonomy): Eukaryota > Oomycota > Peronosporomycetes > Pythiales > Pythiaceae > Pythium > Pythium angustatum. The sequence goes on along the minus strand of JAADXQ010000386.1, from coordinate 9,095 downwards.
GCCACTTGCGGGACTTGATTGGTGGACCGCGCGGCAATCAGTCTCGAAACAGCGATTTGCTCGGGAATTCGCTGACTAATGCTCGACCGGGTTCTCGCCCCCTTGGCGCACCCCACGCACGGTCCGCGCGGCGCTCGACGGTGTTGCTCGACTCGATCATGAATCGACTAAAGACAGCAGAAGCCGACCGATCTAGTCCGAACTCTGGCGATCGATCGTCGCTGAAACCGGACGTATGGACAGCGAGTCGCGTCAAGTTTGGCGGTCACTCGACGCTTGAGTTTGACAACGAACTCGAAGTGTCGATGCTCATGATCGCACCGGTACCAGGCGCTATCCGCCCGTTCAAATCGAAAAGTGGACCCCCGAAGCCCCCGGCCCCCGACAAGCAACCAGCAAAATCGATTCTGCGCGTGAAATTGGACGCGGCTGAGCGCGATGCGAACGCAGCAATACTCAGAGCAGAAGAAAGCCGGCAACAGCAAGCAGGGACACTCGAGCAAACGAGGGTTGGGTCCGTGTCGACGACGGATAGCTCCTTGAGTGGAGTGCCGATGCGACCAAGCATCGGTGAGGACGGGCGAGAAGAGGGCGAGGAGGTCGAAGCTGCTGGTGATCGAGACGAGGAAGAAGGCGGTGTTTCAATCACAGTCGCACCACCTTCTCCTCCACGGAAGCATGACGCATCGGACGATGAGGAGATCGGGGGCGGGGATGACGACGACGCAGATTTGCCGCCGATGCCAGATGATCTCATGATTGGTGAGGTGCCTTCGCCCCCGACATCTGACACGGTGGGCGAGCAAGCCGCGGACGGTGTGGAACCAACGGCCATGGAGGTTGATGCGGAAGGTGAGGTGCAGAACCGGGTGACGCAAGAGCCGCTCAAGATAGAGCGAGTTGCGAGCCCAGTGGTGTCATCCGACTCGTCAGACGACGAGTCGGACGCGAATATTGAACAAGATGGATCGAGCATGCATCAGCAGCGGGCGCCTCCATCTTCACCTCCGCGGCGATCCACTTCTCCGTCTTTACGTCGGCCGCCAGCGGAAGCGACTCCTCCCGTCAGTGACAACCTGGACGTGGACAGCACAACGGCAACGGTTCCGACCTAGTGCCTTGAGCGCGTCGAACGCGCGGAAGACTGTATCGTCATGGTGGTGCGTTTGGTGTCGTCAGTATTTAATGGCAGGTTCTTTTCATCTTCTGTTCCCCAACGGATCCTCTAAAACAGTCCTTCTCACGGATAGGAGAGAGGAGCAGCAGTTCTCCTTTTTTCTCGAAGGAACTGGAGTCGCTACCGCTCAACACGGGCTGGCTCGAGTTCGTTCACTGCTGCAGCAGTTCCTCCTTCCAGTCGGCCAGCAGCTTGCGCAGCCCGGCCTCCCACTTCTGCACGGCGGTCTTGGCGTCCTTTGTGTGCTGCGAGTCGCCCTCAGGCTTGATCGAGACCTCGTACTCTTCCCCGCTCGTGTCGTCAAAGTCGTGAAGCTCGACGTGGCCCGTGGCCTCGGGGAATCCTTCGTCGTCCTCGCCGATGCGAGTCGACTCATACTCAAATTTGACCGACATGTCGTACCCACAGCGTTTCTTGCCACGGCTAAAGACGACCTTGGCCTCGCCATCGCAGCGCACGATAGTCGTCGCCTTGACACTCAGCGACAGCGCCTCATCGGTGAACGTGAACGAGCTCAGAATCAGCTCCTTGAGCCGCTCACGCGCCCACTCCGACTTGTTGCGCTCCTCCCTATTCGACGAGACAACACCACAAACTGGTCAGCCTCAGGAGCCAGCAGCACGCGAGGGCCCGCTGGATAACGCACCATGTGCCGCCTGCGTTCCAGGCAGAGCCACCGCTGGCGGCCGCGGCAACTGGCGCGTCAATGCGCGCGGGTGTAAAGTCCTAGTAAAGAACCACGCGATGGTCAGTGTGAGCTCGTGGAATAAGACGAGATCTTCGCTGCACCTGGTCGGTCTTGGGGATAGTCTTCATCCAGCCGTGGTAGCCACTGTGCATCTTCTGCGGCGCGCTCTCGTCGTCGCTCATGGTCAGCTCGGTTAGTAAATCGTTCGCGTCGGCGTTGGTGTCGGATCGCGGGGCGAGTCGGCACTAAGTTGGTCGGCGACTGTCGGACGGACGGCCAGACCGAACGTCGAGGATGATGCCCATGGTGGCGGACGGGACGTGTTTCATCCAATCAAAGATCATGGAAGTGTCTTTGAACCAATCAAAAGTTGTGATCGGTAGCTTCGAGAATGTTGTGTGCCACGACACTACGGCTGGATGCTTCTGACTCATACAGTACGCACCAGTTCACAGCAACCAACACTGCGCATAGACGTTAGGACAGACGCGACTGATCCTCCATGAGAACGAAGCAGCGGCATGTGTAGTCGCCCGGCGGGAGGAGGCATTTTCAGTCTGGAAGCCGGCGGAGGCAACAGTCCTCGTTCCGACAATGCCACTTCAGACGCCACCGTCCTTTGACATGACGTCGTCTGAGATTCTCAGATCTTAGTCCGGGCGATATAGTCACGTTTTGTCATTTCCCTAAACTCCAGCAGGTGTACCCATTTGGATCGTCCACATGCTTTCGCTCGTTACCAGATGGGTTCATGTCCAGCTGCTGGTGCTGGGGACATCCACGTCGAACGCCTCTCTCTCTCTCTCCTTCTCTCTCTCTCTCTTGAGCGGCAGCTCACCACGACACAGACGGCCACGAGCACACTGCCGTCTGGTTTCCTCCGTCCTCGTGCTTCGTCGCTCACGGCGGCAGCTCACGCAATAAGAAATAAGAAACCATGGGCATGCGATCCAGCCCTAGTCCACGCAGTGGCCAGTCAACATGCTAGGAGCTTGCGTCTCTCCCGCACCCAGTACTTCATACCCAACACTTTGCTCTCTCTCTCTTCTCTTCTCTTCCTCGTCCCCTCCCAGTGGCAGTCACTTGAGAAAACGAACGCTGCTGGACGCGTCTCTTATTCCCGTGGCCGCTGTAGCACACACTGGGTGACCACAACGCTCACGCCCACGACATCTCGACCATGAGCGAGTCGCACCACGCTCCGAGCCAGCGCCCGCCGCTGTCGTGTATGTCGATCGACTACGACAGCATGCCCATGCCACCGACATCGATCCGCTCGTGCGGCTCGCAAGCCTACGTGTCGAGTTACATCCCGACGACGAATCCGTTCCCGCCACGGAGCGTACAAGACATGATCAGTTCCATGAAGTCGTACGCCAGCGCGACCGAGTACGTGCGCACCTACAACGAAATCCCCTCGGTTGAAGAAGCGCTGGCGACGCTCGAGCGGGCTGCGGCAGCGCTGCGCATGCGCCGGTACCGCGACGCTTTGCGACTGTACTTGGACGGCGGCTACGCCATGGCAAACGCTGCCGAGCGACAGAGCAATCCCAAGATCTGCAATTTGCTCACAAGCAAAGGGTTCGAGACGCTGAATTGGTGCGGGCGGCTCTGTGATTGGATCGAAGGCCGTGTGATCGAGAAGAACCCGCGCCCAGGGGTCCACAAAGTCGGCATTACGGTAGGCGCTTGGAACGAAGACTGGGTTGGCCCGTTCCTTGACGAAGAAGAGCGCAAGCGCATGTGGTACACGCCTGTGTACGTACCCACCCCGCTCGAGTTTACGAACGCTGGGTACCGCCTGCGCTGTGTCGAAGTGCAGCGCCGCCCACGGCTGATGCTCTGCATCACCATGTTCAACGAGTCGCCCGACCAGCTACGCGAAACGCTGCGCAAGATTGCCAACAACCTCGCGTACTTGCGCGAGATCCAACCGGACGACGACAGTGCACTTTCCAAGGCATACTGCGGCGACGAGGCGTGGAAGAACGTGCTGATCTGCATTGTCGCCGACGGGCGCGAGCACGTCAACGAGAAAATGCTTCAGTACTTGGAGAGCGTTGGGCTCTACGACGAAGACTTGCTCACGATCAACAGCGCTGGTATCGGCGCACAGTGCCACTTGTTTGAGCGCACGTTGCAGCTCACGATGAATGGCAAGAACTTGCTGCCAATGCAGGCCGTCTTTGCGCTCAAGGAGCACAAGGCGTCCAAGCTTGACTCGCACAACTGGTACTTCAGCGCACTGGCCGAGCAGATTCAACCCGAGTATACATTCGTCATGGACGTCGGTACGATGCTCACCAAATCGGCCTTGTACCACATGCTCTACGCGTTCGAAGGTAACCCGCAAATCGGCGGCGCCTGCGGGCAGCTCACGGTCGACGAGCCGTTTCGCAACTTGAGCAACTGGGTCATCTCGGCCCAGAACTTTGAGTACAAGATCTCCAACATCCTCGACAAGTCGCTCGAAAGCTGCTTCGGCTTTATTAGTGTGCTGCCTGGCGCGTTTTCGGGCTACCGGTACGAGGCGATCCGCGGTGACCCGCTGAAGTCGTATTTCCAGACGCTCAACGTCGACTTGGACGTCTTGGGGCCATTCGCGGGGAACATGTACCTTGCCGAAGACCGCATCTTGTGCTTTGAGATGCTCGCGCGCAAGAACTGCTGCTGGACGATGCACTACGTGAAGGAGGCCGTTGCGCGTACGGACGTCCCCCACGATCTCGTGAGTCTGATTTCGCAGCGGCGCCGCTGGCTCAACGGCTCGTTCTTCGCGACGCTCTTCAGTATCTGGCACTTTGGACGTGTGTACTCGCAGAGTGCTCACTCGTTTTGGCGCAAGTTCTTCTTGTCCATCTTCTACGTGTACCACGTCGCGAGCACTGTCTTTTCGTTCTTCTTGCCGGCCAACGTCTATCTCGCGCTCTTCTTCATCGTCTTCCAAGGCTTCCAGCAAAATCGGCTCGTGTTCATTGACACGTCCGAGTTCTCGACTATCGTGCGCGACTTGAGCGTGTACATCTACAACATCATGTACCTCTTTGGTCTCCTCATGCTCATCATCATAGGCCTCGGCAACAACCCCAAGCACATGAAGCTCACGTACTACTTCGTGAGCTCGGTCTTTGGCGTCATGATGGTGCTGTCGTCGTTGGTCGGCATGGGGGTCTTCTTCTCGACGCCCACGACGGCACAATCCATCACGGTCGCCATCCTCACCGTGGGCGTCTACTTCATCGGCCCTGCACTCCACGGCGAAGTGCACCACATCATGCTCACGTTCACGCACTACACAGCGCTGATCCCGAGCTTCGTCAACATCTTCACGATCTACTCGTTCTGTAACTTGCAAGACTTGTCGTGGGGCACAAAAGGCCTCCACGACGACCCTGGACTCTCCGCGAGCGACGATGACGAGAAGGGTGACTTCAAGGATGTACTTGCCAAGCGCCGGGCCATGGAGGAGCGTCGTCGCGACTTTGCGCTGCGCCAGGACAACAAGAAGCGTCAGTTCGAAGCCTTCCGCACCAACATCCTGCTCATGTGGGCTTTCTCGAATCTGATCTTTGCGCTCGCGATCGTCTACTTTACGACTGCCAACGACTTCCTGCCCAAGCTGTACATGACGGTCGCCGTCATCAATTCGGCCCGACTGCTTGGTTGCATTGGCCACTTGTTGTACTCGTGGACGGAGGAGTTCCGCGGTCTTGTGCTGAACACAGAGAAGTCGGGGAATGGGAAAGACGCCTCGCGCGTTCCGGAACACTCGTACCGTCGACTGGAAGACCACTATGCCCAGCTGATGGAGGACCAGCGCATATACATCTCCGAGCGAAACATTCTCAGCGCACCCATGAGTGGAACGATGCCTTCACGCCGTCCCGTGCGATCGGAGGATGTTTAGGTGAGACAGCTGTGCATCACTCTCGCGCTAGAAAGAGGGAATTCCGACCCAACACGTAGATAGTGCAAAACGATACATCGCATTTGACCTCGTTCACAAACCTTCCAGAGAGTTTGCCAACGCATTGAGCTGGTCGGGGGACAAAACGCCGGCATTTTTCTTGCAGTACGACATGAAACTCTGGAGCTTCACCTTGCACTCGGATGGACACGACTTGACCGCGTTCTGCACCTTTGGATGGGTCAACATTTTTGTGAGTGCCACGACGAACTTTGCCGAGTATGGTGGTGCGATCTGGGCGAATAACATCGTGATGAAGTTGCGCAGAAGCGCCTGGTCGAGTTCGGCGGTGTTGGTGAAGATGAACTCCAGGACGGGAAGAACATACCCGCTTGTGATCATAAAAACCATCGAGCGCAGCGACTCTCGTTTCAGCTCGAGGGCCTGCGAATGCCATCAATGTGAGTCTTCTCGGTAATCGTTGGATGGAAAGGATACCCCAGTGAACAAACGAACCTTGATCGGATTAACGTCCGGGTGCAACCGGAGCGATGTCACCAAGACCCGGAAAGCAATTGGCCACTGCCCGACATGCAGCTTGATGGAAGCCTTCAGGATACGTAGCAGGCTCGGGAAGCAAATGTGTAGCAGTGAGCTGTTGAAGAATGTTGGAGACGTCAAGGTCACTTCGATCCAGTGAAGCACACCCATGGAGGCTAGTGGCACCCCCATGACGGACGTCAGCTTCTCAACAACACCGGTTTGATTCATCTACGGAGAAGATGTGCTTTCGTTAGCCAACACGAATCGCTGATGCCCCAATCCGGAATGACTCACGTTGAAGGAGAGCGTATGATCGTCCCTGCAGGCGACGGACGCCTCTTGCAGAGCTTCTTTGGCTTTCTCCAATTCACTTGTATCCACGACGACTTGGTTACCAGCATTTCCTCCACTGGTATGCAGAATTCCACGCTCATCTTTCGCGCAAGATGCGTACGCAAGGAGGTGCACGCAGTTTTCGCAAAATGAAGGTGACAGGACAACGGCTGGGTTGAACAGTGGATCTAAGAGCGCTCGAAAAACCTAACAAAGAGAGTCGAAAAGCTCCGGGTTAGCGGCGTCAGAGAGTAACGACATGGCAAATAAAACGTACCAACGGATCTCGCAAATGGGCAACTGGTGGCGCAGAGTTCGGGGTCCGATACTCTTTTGCAAGCGCTTCCGCAGCAACTTCGGTACAGTTCTTCGTTTTCATGATACTCAGAATTGCATCGCTCAATCGATGATTCGAGTCGTATAGGTATCGGCGTCGTAGCGGATGAAATGACTCGATCTTCGCACCAAACTTCTCAATGGTGGTCTCCTGCAGCTCAAAACGTACACGGCCGAGTTTTGATCTGACTGTGCGGTACTCAGCACGCTGAGCAGGTTTGCTTGCCGCATCTTCCTGTAGCTGATATAGCTTGGTATCGATCGCACATAGCAACTCCTCTGCGTACACGAACGAGTACGCAGACTGGCAGCAGATCTTTTTCAACGCGCTCAAGTCATCGCGAGCCTCTTCGTCGATCGCAAATGGGATCTACAGCAACGCGGTATTTGTAAGAGATGATGCAGTCATTGTACAGGATCGGGCTTTGTCGTACTCTGCAGAATGCGTCAAGGAGAATTCCGTTGAACACCGAGAAAAAAGCATTCGCGCTCGACATGGACGCAATCTCCTTATGATGACCGGCGTCCGATATCCGACGAATAGCGTATTGAAGCAAGCTGCATGTCTGAAAACAACAGCAAAACAGGCATCACGTTAGAGAACCTTTCAAATCAAAGCCAGAGCGAGAGATCGTTGACTGGTACCTTTTGCGATTCAGCGAGCTCGATGAGCATGTGACGCCACTTGCGATCACCCAGCATCTGAGTGAGCCATTCGGGCTCTGCAGCGGATCCACTGAGGACATTTGACACCTATAGGATACACACGTTACTACCCGGCAGCATGTCGTATTGCGTCATCTGGAAGCCCACTTACCAACTTCGGGTCGTACTGCTGCGTGATGATATCTTGGAGGTGGCGATAGAGGATATCAGATGCCGGGTCCCACGACGCCCCAGTGTTCTTCTGCACAACCGAGCCCTCAGCAACGTCAAACGCGATTTTGTGCTCATGAGCACTCTTTGAGACCGGGAGAGCGTCCAGCCACGACGCGACCAATCCAACCATTTGCGCATGACCACGATAGGACGAAGAGAGCTTCTCTACGAGGATCTCCGGACCATTCGACGCGTTATGGGCACGGAGAAACCCATTGATGAGATTCAACACGTTCTCCTCCATGATCGCATCGGGCTTCGATAGATGTTGCAGCAGACGCGTAGCTTCCTTGCCATCTTCAGTATCTTCTTCTACGATCTCACGATTCGCCTCGCGGTTCATGCCATCTTCATCGTCACAGATGATCATTCTCTTTTCGTTGTCCTTGCGTTGCCTTTTCCGCTCGCTTAGTTCTGCTTGCGCGTCTTTTCTCGACAAGTTCTTGCGCTTCCGTTGCGCTGGATCATCGCCATTTCCATCCATGAGATCGCCGTCGACATCGTCTTCGTCATCGACGACGAGCGTGCGTCGCGGCGAGCGGCTTGAGGTGGTGACTGCTGTCTCTGCGGTTTCCTGTAGATGCTTGCCACTCGCCTTCTTCCTGGGAGACGCCGACGTTGCTCCTTTCTTGGTTGGTGTATGGCCCTTCTCCTTATTCTTCACGGCGACCCGCTCGTCCACCTTCTCCGCCTTCTCTAACGCTTGGCGGGCGGTGGACTTGACACGATCCCCCACTTCCGAACGCTTGGGCTTTCCAGTGCCATGTACCGTCTGGTCTCTCTTGTGTGCATCATGGTCGACCAACGTTGCTGTCTCATCGCCCTTCGACACCGATTCGTCCACCGCTGTGGTCGCCCCACGCGCGTCCTCTCCAGCATGCTCGCTCTTCTTGTGCTTGTGGTCCTTCTTACTCGCAGCCGTCGAGCTTGAATTTGCACTCGCACTGGCATTGGTCGTGGCACCACCGTACGGTTTAATGGCCACGCCTTCGGGCTTCTGCCACTGGGTCTTGCGGGTCGCACGGTTGTAGTAGTAATGGCGTTCGTTCTTCGGATCCCAGAGCTCTTCCCACTCACTGGCGTCATTCGTTCCGCTCCCTTTCTTTCCCACCTCGCTGGACGCTGTCGCACTCGAGGCGTCACCGCCAGTCTTCTCGGTGGCGACGCCCACGGCCTCGGGCTTCACGGCGGGCTCGCCGTCAAAGTCGGCGGGCTTCTCCCATGCGCTCTGC
>JAADXQ010000385.1:0-13694 GCA_023337915.1 Pythium angustatum | reverse complement strand
GGGCGATCTTCCGTGCTCGAGCGGCACATCGTGCGGTCCGGGGGCCTTGCGAGTGGTCGCCCACGGCGACCCTTGGGAAACGTGGAAGAAGCTGGAGGAGGCTGAAGGGTCGCTTGTGGGGTTGGCCGCAAATTGGGAAGTTGACTTGCAAGTCTGCAATGTGCGCAGCAGCGTCAGGTTGGTGGCGATGGCATCGACAATGGCGGCGTAGGCAACGAGTAGGTGCGTGGAATCGCGTTCTGCAGTGACGATGCCAGTGCCGCTGCGTGCACGCAGGAGCAGCCACGTGAGGAGTGAGGACGTTGTACTCTTGTACGTGAACGTAGGTGCTGCGCGGGAAAACGTCGGCGCTAGCAATACCCGCGTTGTCTTCGGTCGCACACTTTCAGACGAGTTGAGTCGGTCATATCCCGCACAGATCCGGATACAACACTGAATAATCGAATCGAGAGAGACCTCCGCACCATCAGCGACTGGAAATGGGCACGATCCCGTTGGCAGAGAACTCAAAGCCTTCGAATTGCATCGTTGACGTCTCCACATCAGTAGGCAGAATAAACCTCACGCCTGTGGACTTGGCGGCGGTCCCGATTGCTCTTACGATGGCCACGAACCGCTCGCGGCTTCGAGCACCGGCAATAATGCTGTCGCTGATCCAGATCACTTCGTCTCCAAACGGCGTCGCGTCGATCAGCTCCGCCCACGATTCAACACAACTTGTCTCGATGGCATCAGATATCTTGAGCGTCACGTAGTGGATACAACCGTGGAGCCCATCCAACCTCCTCAGTTCGTCTGCGTTATCCACGCCGTGGTTCGACGCGTACCACTGGAACTGGCGCTCTGCCTCTCGCGTGGAACCTAGCGGTGGCAGGAGGCGACCCATCCGCCTTGCATGGATGTAGCCATCGACCATGTCACGAAACTTACCAGAACGCTCTGGGATCTGCAAGAGCCAACCCTCCGCAAGCACAACAAGCTTCTCGATCGTAGTTGTCTCGCCACACCACGCTGACAGCAAGGCCGTCTTGATCGCCAGCTCATACCAATTGTAGTACCCTCCGTCAGCGGGCACGTGCATCAGTAATTGCTTATCGACCTCAAGCGGGCACAGGTCCCCAAGTGACGCTCGAAAAGCTTCGAGCACGAACAGTACGTGCGCGATTTCTTGTAGTTCGGGCACGTGAGCTGAGACCGAAGACACTCCGGACACTTTCACGACACTGTCGACGATCGTGGTTAACTCGACCAAGAGCTCGGTTATAGTTGTGGCTGCCGCCTCGCGCTCTTCTGGAGCACAGACCGCGCTTGGTCTGAGCGTTTCCAAAGCTCGTGAGAAGCGCTGACGTGAGCTCTCGTCAGGTCCTGCGCGTGCACTCTCAGAGACGAACAACTGGTCCATCAATGCACTCGCTGACTCGACTCCACTCGAGCTTGCAGATCGATTTTGCTTCTTTTTCTTCTTTTTCTTCTTCGTCTTCTTGGCGCCTCCACCCGGCGCGGCGACTATGGCTGATGATGCCTGGGTTAACACAGCGGCACAACCCTCCGTTGGTACCATCGTCGAAACACTCGCTCTCGGCGTGGTATCTGCTAGTATCTGTCGCTGCTTGGCATCGTCATCTTCCTTGTCAATAAAAACCGCCATACGCTTGATATGGCTCCCCCACGCTCGATCTTTCGTCAGGTCCCAGACATGTTTGCCCTGCGCATCTTTGCCCGACACGATGGCACCCATGTTCGCCAGCAACTCGAACAGCTCCCGGTTGTCTGTCTTGACAGCAATATGCATCAGCGACTCCTTCGTGCGATATGTCGTCGTGTTGACGTCGCGCCAGTAGCCGGCTTCGAGGATGACCTGGACGATATCTGTCAATCCCTTTCGCGCTGCACAGTGTACGGCAAGTGCGTCCCAATGCCATTCACCATGGCTCGGCGATACGGATTCCACCTCGTCAGGGAAGCGACAGTGCGTCGACTCCGCTTCCAGAGCGCCTGATTGGATCAACCACTCGGTTAGATGTCGATCGTGCGCTGGCCCCGCAGCGCAATGATGAAGCAGTGTGTTGAACTCCACACTCGGACTGGTGAGCCCTGTTCCTAGAACACTTGGCATCGCACGCACGCGACACTTGAAGTCTGCTAGTGTTTTTCGGTCTAGCGGTCCCGAACTTGAGGCCATTAGGTCCATTATGGCGTGGAATTCGTCTTCCTCCGCCTCGGTTGGCTCGCTGTCCGCAGGAGCTGGGCTGCCGAATTCTAGAGAAGCCCGAGTCGGGGACGGGGGGAAGATAAAGTAACTTTCTTCGATCTGGATGCGTGCAAAATGACGAGCAATGAGATGGGAAGCACGAAGGCATTTGTCCAAGCGCGTCGACTTCGTGCAAATCAACGGCATCTTGACGGCGTCACCGATCTCATCGTCCGTTAGAGCGTCCAAGGATGGCAGCAGAGGGAACACGACTGCGTTCTCGAGAGCAAGCCCCTCGGCAATCTCCCGCGCCACACGAGGACTCGTGCCAGCGAGCATCCTCTCGAACTGCGGTCGGCGGCCCAGCTCATCGCAGAGCTCGTGGAAGATGGTTGTGAGGGTCTGGGTGAAGCTGAGCATGTCGCGAGAGAGCACGCGCGAGTCGAAAAGGTCAAAGGCGCACACCTCGGAGACGCCACTCAGCAACAACTTCCACGATGATGACAAAGATACACTGGATGGCAGCACCGAGAAGTCCTTCATGTAGAGCAAGCGGAACGCCGGTGAGATGCGGATGAGCCGCACACGATCAAACGCCGTTTTTGTCCATTCATCAGCCGTCTTGCGAACATGCTGAACAACGAAGCTCGTGCTAGCCAAGCTTTTGGCCGCGAGGTACGACCGCGCGTAGGATCCGTGGGCGACGGATGCGCGGGACGGTGTAAACACGCCCCCTTCGTACACGCGAATGACGCCTTCAACGAACGGAATCTCGTCGATCATTGCGCAACTACGAAATGCTGAGTAGATGTGGCAAAAAGCACGAAAGAACGGTGTCATCAGCAGCGAGTCATTGCCGACTTCCAGGAACTTGACGTCAAGATCGATCTGCACGCAGCCGGCGAGGATCGGATTTGCTCTGTGGAGTGAAGGACTACAATCGACCAGATCAATCTTGCCCTTGATGGCCTTCAATTCGGTGACGAAGTGGTCCTCGCCGTGGCGCGGACTTGTCATGCTGATAAGGAGCTGATCAATACGATCACGGAGGTCCCAGCGATCCAGTATGGACAAGCTTACTGTACGGCCGAGCCCACGGTTTCCTTGCAACGCTGCCACCGAGCGTATCCAGCAAATACAGATGAATACGAGGTGCAGCGTCACGGTTCCGGTCTTGCGCAGGCACTCAAATGGCTTCAAGAACCACATCTCAAGGAGGGGTCCATCCACCGGTGCACCATCCCGCTCCAACTCAACGAGCGTATTGTGGATCAAACCAAGCTGCTGGAGGAAGAACGGTGATGGACACCGCCAGTCGGGCACGGTGTAGTGTGGCGTTTCGTTCTCGTCGTACAGCAGACCGCACCTGGTTGCACCAGGGCTTAGCATGCCTTGTGATAGCCCACGCGTAGCATAGGCGAACTTCTGCAGCTCCTTGCCGACCCACATCAGATCGATCAATACCGTGCCAGGAACATACCGGTAGCGGATCGCGTCCTTCGAGGTGTCGTCTTCAGTCGTGTCCCACGCTTTTTTCCACTCGCGACACGAGACTTCCTAGTTCCGTGACCGACATGCGGTCTTGAATCACGGTGCGAATGTCTTCAGCCGACTGGATCATTGGATACTGCAGCTGCAACTTCGCGAGAACCGTCTCCGCGCAGTCGATCGCGACCTTGGTGACCGCCGTGACCTCCACGAGCGACTTCTTTTCGAGCTTGACGTCGTGGAACACAGCGTACACCGACTCGCTGAGCTCGTCCAATTCCATAAACAGACACGCGAGCTCGGCGTTCAGATCTTGTGAGAAGGCTTCGTCAATGAGTCGCTTCTGGTCGGCAGCCGACAGTGTGGGCACCGCTGGGCGCGTGACATCGGCCAATGCGTCGCTGGTATTAATATCACCCGCGAAGTAGTCGTCCGGCAGCGCCAGCACCTCGTAGTAGTTGGAGAAGTCGACTCGCCTCTCTGCCTTCCAGTTCTCAGTCGCGTTAGACGTCGGGGTCTTTTGGTGCACGCGCTCGCCCATGCGCACGTTCTTGAGGGAGGTCCACCAGTTCTTCAGGCGGTCCAGGAAATGCGCATGCTTGTCATCGGCCGCGTCGGCTAGAAAGAGTGTGACACGCGTACGCAGTGTAATCGCTGTCTGACACGCATCACGTGCATGTGGCAGGAGCTGCAGCAGCGCTGGCGAGAGCGTAGTCGGCTCCTGGACGATCGCTGCGACGATCGAGTCGTACAGGTCCAACGGCCGCTTGGCGTCGACCGATGTGGTGGTACCAACGCCGCCTTGGCGCACACGCAACAGCCACGTGAGGAAATACGACGTTGCGTGCTTGTATTGGGCGTAGGTATCGCGCGGGAACGCGTCGCGCGGGGCGGAAGTTGCCGATGGCGGCCATCACTCTCTGGAAGTACAGTTCCGAGGCAGAGCAACGGATTGGTGGCATTCAAAAGGAAATGCTTGATTTCAACCAATGATCTTGGGTGCACTGAGATTTGGCCAATCCAAATGAATTTCCAAAACTGGGTGACTCTTAGAACCCAGACCAACCACGAGAGGTAAAATTGGTGAGTTTCGACATCAATTTGTCGAATTAAACCCCAATATCAGTAGATAAACTTGATGCCTCGCTCGCAGAATCGTAATGTGCACTGTAATTAGAGATGCCATCCCAGCTTGAAGGGGCTTCGTTCCATCTTCGACCCGCGTCATCAGCAGCACCCCTCGCTCTCTCACCATGGCGCGCCGCCCGTGTCGCTGCCTCCACAACCACAACACGGCTCCCGGTTGCTACGGCTCGGCAGTCCATGGCGTCGGTCCCTAATCCGCCGACTCGCGCGGTTCCAAGCGGGGCACTGGCATTTCCGCGTGGCACATACACCAAGTACAAGCGCGCGACGGCGTATTTCCTCACGTGGCTCTTGCGCGCACGCCATAACGTTGCCGCTAGCGATGACGCGTCCTCTATCGACCCAAATCAACCGCTCAACGTCTACGAGAAGGTCGTCGAAGCGATCGCGAAGGACCCACAGTCGTCTCTGTCGCCGGTGCTACGTCAAGAGTATCCACGTGCGCTGCAAGCGTGCGAGTCGGCAATCACGCTGCGCACACGCGTCGCGCTGTTCTTTGGTGACGCAGCCGATCACGCGCACGCGCATTTCCTCGATCGGATGAAAGCGTGGTGTCGGATCCTCACGGAGGCATGTCTGTCGACGATCGCTGTTCCGGAGCTCCCGGTCAGACGCGACGACGACGGAGAAAAAGTGCTCGACTGTTCGAATTACTACGACGTGCTGGAGCTGCCGGACGACTACTTTGACAACCAAGTAGGAAGTGAAGATGAGGGAGAGCGCGATGATGAACGCCCACCGACAATGAGGACGACGCTGTCGAGCGCCGACCGCACGCGCCTGCTCGACGAGACTCTTGCCAGTGATTTCCACGCCGAGTTGGCCTGCATGCTCATGGAGTTGGAAGAGCTTAGTGAGGCCGTGTACGCGGCGTTTCACGATGTGAAGCTCGAAAACAAGTCGCTCATGGAGGCTGCAGTGGTTGCAAAGGTCGCTATTGACTGCGCCGGGACAGTCATTGCCAACTTCCAGCTGCTACATCCGTCCATCGGTGACGCTCAAGACTTTGTCAAGCTCGTGGAAGACCACATGCCGCCTGATCAGATCCGCCAATTGGTCGAGGCCGTCGAGGCAGCGTGGGTTCCCTACCAAGCGGATGTGCGGTATCAGTACGTTCGAGGGACGATCGTGGTCGATGTCGTGGGGATCACTCGCGCGCTCGTGGAGTTTGATACGTTGTGGCAGTCACGTCAACGCATCCTCTTCCCACCGGGCGATCCGATCTTCAAGGACGCGTATGACGAGGAGACTACGCAGGAATGGGTCATGCCGACATGGTCGGAGATGTCCAGTTTTGTGAGGACGTGCCTGCCGCGTATTTTCTTGGCGATCGCGAGTCTTGCGAAGCCGCCGGCAGACCTCCAGTTTGACGGACTTGACGACTGGCTCTTGGGTCCTTTTGCGGAGTTCGTGCAAACGGGCAAGATATCGATCCTTCTCGTGTTTGTATGTACGTGTTGGGCTCGCTCCGTCGCTGCACTTCAAGGCAATCGAGACCTGGGGCGCACAATCAGCTCGTCGTTTACGCACTTGTGGGAGCTGGAAGAGCAGCTTCTCATGTCTATGGAGAGAAGTCCGCACCGCAACTTTCTCTACAAACAGAACGAAACGGTGCAAGCGAAACTCAAGTCTTTCGCGTCTATCGAGCCGCTCCTGCGAACGAGTCCCTTGCTTGCAGCGTGTGTCTTGCTCGATCATCAACTTCGCTACGTCATCTTGGGCAGTGACGCGTTGTTTGTGTCGCTCTTCGGGGCGTTCAGTCACATCTACTCGGCACTTCGCGATCGCAAGTTGCTCGAGGAGATCCCTTTCCTGGAGGAAGCTATTCGAGTGTACGAAGACTCCATATTCACTCCATCTCGTGCTGCGGCCACTCACGGCTCGTTCGCGCGTTCGTTTTTGGCGAACTACAACTTGATCGAGACGACGGTAGCCCTCAAGTACGGGACAGCGACAGCGACACGACCAGGACACACAAGATCCGTCGTGCAGAGGGCGCGGTTTGTCAATTTATCGCGAGTGTTTTGGTTGGTCATAGCAAAGGATGTGTCAGGGCTCCCGTCGCAGCCATTCGGGTCGTGGAAGTCTCTACTAGCCGCCGTGTCCAGCGCATGTCGGGAAGAAATGTTCGGTTCGCGCCTGCTTTCACGAAACACGCTTCGCTTGGGCGAAGACATTGATGAGCTGTGCATGATTCTGTGCGATCAACTTGGCCAACGCTCGCACTACGAGCGAACGCTCGCCAATTCGACGACTCCTGATCGTCAGCGTGCGCTGGAGAGCTCTATCATCTTCCCTTTGCTGCCGATACTAGACTCGCTGCAAGACCACGACGTTGCTCAGTTCGCTTCTGAAGATTTCGATTCAACTGGTGGTGTAGTGATGGTTGGCCCCGTGTCCAAGTGTTCAATCAAGTCGCGTGTGGCATTTTGTCGTGTTGCCGCGTCTGTCATTGTTGGTCATTTTGGGGTGCGCTCACGCGTCGAGAAGATCTACCATATCTTCCCAGCAACACCAGCATGGGCTTCTACCGAGTTTGGCAGCTCTAGATTGACGAACGTCAAAGAAAACGACGCACAGACAGAGGAAGAATTCACTTGCCTCATGAAGATTCTCCAGACGAGCCGTGCACCACTGCGTGACGATCAACTGGCCGACTTCAAACGTCGCGTCATTGCGACACCAGGCGTGATTGCAATGGTATCCGTCAATCCCGAGGAGGAACTGTGCACATTGTTCCATCTCGCCGCTGCCGGACCGGCCCACGATCTTCACATCGTGGAGTGGTTCATCCAGATGGGAGCGCTGGAGCACGAGCCACAGCATTGTCGGCACCCAGAAATTGCCAAGGCACCGAACTCTCCGGTACGATTGTGCAACTTTCTTGCTGTCCACTGCGCTGCAAAGCGAGGAATCGCGAGCATCGTCCGGCACATCATCGAGGCGGGCAGTTATCGAGACCTCAACACACGTACATACCATACCAAGGAATCGCTCATGCAACTCGCAGTCCAAGCTGGTAGCCAGCCTCTTTGGGCGTGGTTACTCCTTTTTGGAGCGGACAGATCGGGCGAAGACTCGTTGGGAAGGAACATTTGGGAACTCACATCCGACCCAGCATGGAGGGAGTGTTTGAAAACGCTAGCGGAAGCCGATGAGTCATCGCTGGGGAGAAGCGGCGTCCGGCCAACAGAAGATGAACAGTCAGTGGAGGCCCAAGCAAGACTGGCTACGTCGACTCTGACTTCAAGAACGGTGGGGACAGACGCCACACCCAAGCGGGCCAAGAAGAAAAGGTCAAAGAAGAAAACGAAGAGCAAGGTGCAACGCGCTCTGCAAGCGAGTGGTGCACCCACTGGAAATCAAGATGCAGCTGAAGACCAACGCGAACTACCGCCGTCGGCCGTCGGGAACAGAACGGACGAGCGGACAGAGTGACGGTCGAGGTACAATTTCATGCAAATCACTGGCAGCTTCAATGTGTGTGATGATAACCTCGCATACATCTGGATGGTGCGTTTTCATTGGCTGAAAAAATGTTTTGTTTCTGAACTTCGATTCGATTGGATGAATATGGGAAGGAAAATTCGAGGTTTTTTGAGAGGCAAGGGAACATCATTCTTGCCCTTCAACTCGCGCGGCAAACGACAAAGGAAAGGAAAGAAGAGGAAAGGAAAGGTAAAGGATGGCGCGCCCGCCGCCACCGTCCGCATTCTCCGCCTCTAGCGACGCATTCCCGCACGCAACGTACGCCAAATACAAGCGCGCGACATCGTATTTCCTCATGTGGCTGCTGCGTGCGCGCAATGACGGCGTCGTCGTCCAGCCCGACGCCAACGTCAAACGGCCGCTGGACGTGTATGACAGAATGGTTGCCGCGATTGCGAAGGCGCCGACAGCGCTGTCGCCAGTGATGCTGCAGCTACTGCCGCATGCGTTGGACGCGTGTCAAACAGCGATTACGTTGCGTACGCGCGTCGCGTTGTTTCTTGCCGACACGGCCGACGACAAGCACGCGCATTTCCTCGACCGCCTGAAGCACTGGTGGACCTCCCTCAAGAACGTGAGCGTGAGCTTGCAGCAAAAGCCCCAGACGCTAAAAGTGAGTGAGAAGTGCGCAAGCGATGGGAGGGTGGGGAAGCGGGTCGACTTTTCCAACTACTACGACGTGCTGGCGCTACCCGACGACTACTTCTCGGATGACGCAAGTGATTCGCTGGCGCGCCCAGTGGTGCACACGTTGTCCGCCGCCGACCAGAAGCGGCTCATTGACGAAGCATTCGCGCAAGATCTCGACGCCGAGCTCGCGTGTCTGTTCATGGAGCTCGATGAGCTCAGCGAGTCGGTGTATGCTGTGTTCCACGATGTGAAGCGCGAAAAAAAGACGCTTCTTGAAGCCACGGCGGTAGCGAAGGTCGCGATCGACTGCGCTGAGACGGTTATCGCTAAGTTGCAGCTGCAATATCCGTCGGTCAAATCTGCTGAAGACGTTCGCACCGTGATTCAAGACCGCATGTCGGTTACGGTACTCGGAGGTCTCTTGTCGCGAGTGGAGCAAGCATGGGACACAAGTGGCGACGACGCTTCAAAAGACGAGATCCGCTATCGGTATGTTCCAGGAACAATCTTGATCGATCTGATATGGGTGAGCAACGAGCTGCAACTGTTTGCCTCCGGTGCGCGTGGTCGTTCACAACAGATGCTCAATCCAGACGTATCCTTTTGTGGTCAACCGTACTGCGAGCACGAAACACCCCACTACACCGTGCCCTACTGGGGGTATTCGTCACCCTTCTTCTTGCAGCAGCTAGCCTTCATCCACAACGCGCTTGTGGATTTTGAACAACTCGACGTTTCCGTGGACGGTGTACATCTCGAGATGTGGTTCTTCAAACCATTCGACGCTCTTCGCAAGACTGGAACCGTGACACTGCACCTCACATTCATCTGTATTTGCTGGATCCGCTCGGTGGCAGCACTGCAAGGTAACCGCGGGCTCGGCCGCACGACAAGTCTATCAATTCTGTACCGTTGGGATCTCGCGGAACGCCTCGACCAGCTGCTTGGTAACCTGGCGGAACCGCTCCAAGCCGTCGACAAGTTCATCGATGACATACGAGCGACCAAGGGCAAGATCAGACGGCTTCGTGAGTATGGTTCGCTCCATAGATTGAATCCGATCCTCGCTGGCTGCGTGCAGATCGATCTCCACTTCAAATTCCTGGAACTCGGCAACGACTCGCTGTTGCTCACGCCATTCTTCCGCGCTTTTTGCCACATCTACTCGGCGCTTCGGAACCGCCGCATGATTGACGAGATTCCTTTCGTTGAAGGCATCATTCAAGTGTACGAAGCTGGTCTGTTTTCTCAGTCCCATACAACCACCACCCACGGATCTTACGCACAATCGTATCTCGCGGCCAACAAGTTGTTTACAGCGAGCTTTTACGCTCAGTATGTTCGCAAAACTACCGACGAAAGGAAGAAAACGGCGTTCTCTCGTGGGCGGTTGATTCATCTCTCGCCAGCGTTCCGCCTGTTGTACGCGAATGACTTTTCGGTGCTGCCAACCAGTCTCTCCCAGTCATCGTCTTGGAAGTCGTTGCTGTGTGGGGTGTCCGATGTGTTTACTGTCGACTTGTTCGACTCGCGCGTGCTCTCTCGCGACATGCTCAGCTTTACTCAGAAACTCTCAGTGATCTTCCACGAGCTGTGTGACCAGCTTGGTCGCCGACAACAATTCGAGAGGATGCTTGCTGACACGAGTCCTCGTGTCGTTCGAGGGCTTGCAGTGGGGCGTGCTCTGGAAAATGCAGTTGTGTTCCCACTGTTGCCGTTCTTGGACGGTCTTACCGACGATGAGATCCGTGAACATGCAAATGAGGTTGTTGAAGCGGACACAGCATCGACAAGCAACACAAGTGTGTCGAGAGTGGCTCTATGCCGCCGTGCTTCCCGTCTGATTGCTCGTCATCTTGGAAGCATCCATAACCATGCAAGGTATTTTGTGTTCCCCCCGTCACCTGCTTGGGTTTCCATCGAATTCGGCAACTTAATTCCGGTTGACAGCGAATCACGTCAGACGGTCGAAGACGAATTCTGCGACCTCATGGAAATGATGGAGTCAAGCTCGGGGCCGTTATGCGGAAAGACGCTGACGGAGTTCAAACGGCGCGTTCTTGAAGCACCGCAGGTTCTGCGCCTGGGGCTGACAAATCCGTTCGAGGAGTTCAATACGCTGCTTCACCATTGCGCAGCCGGACCAGCACATGATCGGCGTCTTACTGAATGGCTCATTCAAGTAGGCGCACTGGAAGAGGAGTCACCGCATTGTCGCTTCCCGAGCGAGGCGGAAAAGAGTACGCTCAGCGTATCCTGGAACACACTCGCTGTGCATCGTGCAGCCGAGAGGGGACTGACAGATATCGTCAAGATCATCCTCGAAGCCGGGAACTGGCGAGACATCAACACACCAACGTATCGCACGAAAGAGTCGCTAGTGCACATCGCTGTCAAGACCGACAACCGAGATCTGTACCGAGCGCTCATATCTGTGAATGCCGACGTGTCGGGCAAAGACGCACAGGGCAATCATGTCTGGGAGCTGACGAAAAATCGCGCGTGGAAGAGCTCTATAAAGCGCCTGGCGGCTTTTGGGGACAAGAGATCGGAAAATGTCAAACAACAACAGATGATCGCAGATGCCAACCCCAAAAGACTGAGAACGATTTCGCCGCCAGTCCAGCGAGATGGTGTGCGTACTGGATCTGCTACACTGAGTGGCTCTTCAATTCTGAACCATTCGAACCCAGCCACGTCCACCGCAGGGTTGATTGGCGCCACCAAGAAACACAAGAAAAAGAAGAGAAAGAAGGAAGTGCCAGTGTCGAGCGCAAGTGCGGTGGCGTCAGCGAGTGCTTTGATGGATCAGCTTTTTGTCTCTGAGCGATCGCGCCCTGGAGACGAAGCGCACAGAACGGAGCGCCTCGCACTAGCGCTGGAAACACTAAGACACGGCGTGGTTGCGAACCCAACCGCATGCGAAGAGAGCGCGAGGATCGTTATCGAGATCGTGATTGAGTTGAGCACGTTCGTACAAAGTGTGCTGAAAGTCTCGCTTGGCATGCTCTCCAAGGTCTCAGCTCATGTCAGCGAACTTCACGAGGCCGCGCGCGCAGTATTCTCACTGGTGGATCTCAGAAACTCGAAGGCGCAATCGATTATAATCGTGGGTGAGCCAAAGACCGAGGTCGACAAGCTATTACTCATGCTCGAACCTGCGGATGATGGGTCTTTCAGATCGATGTATGATTTGACGATCATGTGTGCGACGATGTTGGCTTGGTGTGGGGAGACTGCTACGCCGGAAAAGCTAGTCGCGCTCGGAGAGCGTTGGCTACTGCAGATCAAGGAGCGATCCGATCGGTTCCGCGATATGGTCGTGGGCTACATCAACGCACGGCACGCGAGTCGCCTGAAGCCACCAATGGGTTCCACTCGAAACGCTGAGCGCCAGTTCCAGTGGTACAGATCGAAACATGGCGTGGAGGATGTCGAAGTGCTGGCGAAGCTGGATCGACTCTGGGGTTGCAGCCATTACGTGAAGCTCAGTGTCGATGGCGGATTGGCAACA
Organism: Pythium angustatum; assembly: GCA_023337915.1. Classification (NCBI taxonomy): domain Eukaryota; phylum Oomycota; class Peronosporomycetes; order Pythiales; family Pythiaceae; genus Pythium; species Pythium angustatum. Next base: position 1,236 of record JAADXQ010000385.1, on the reverse strand, counting down.
CCTCGTGCCAAATCGTGGGCGGCGCTGGTCAAGCGAACACCGTACGCGGATGAAATCATCTGGCATGACGGCATGATCATCTCCGGCGCGCGAAGCCTCGAGCGCCTTGCGGACATCTTGACCGCCATCGTGGACGCGCTCACCTTATGTGACATGGCGTTTGTGCCTTCCATGTCTCTCGTGGACGTGGCGTTGATCACATTCGCGGGCTTCACGTTCTCTACAGACGGGATCTTGCCGATCGCATAGAGTCGCACGGGTGAGGTCTGAGCCGTAGTGACAGACCACTGAATTGACGTCTCCCACGAAGACAAAGACACGAAGAAACGATTAGAGGCGTCGCATCCGCTATCAGCGACAAAGTCTGGCCGTGAGTTCGATGGTTCGTTTATCAGCCGCCTCGCCGCCAGCCTACAGAAGATACGCCCATTTTGACAACTCCAAAATCACGACGAGAATGAGTCTTCTGCTTCCACCTCAGCGTCTCAAGCGACCAAACCCTCGCGATGGCGTATAACATCCTTCGAATGAGATTCACCGAAACAATTATCCATTCCATCTTGGCCCTGTTGGACAAGGAATAACGCTCACCCTACAGGTCCAACACCGACACTGCGCCCCAGCCCATGACTCTACTGTAACTGTTTCATCTTCACAGGTGAGCCCTCCATCGCAGCTTAGTGCTTCTTGTGGACCGACTTCTTGTGGACCGACGGCGACGACGGCTTGCAGCCGTAGACACCCGACTTCACCACACCACAGTGCGAGCCGTACGGGAGACCATCCTGATTACCAGGACACGCGCCGTCCTTCTTGTCGGCCACACAAGCCTGACCCTTGACACAGAAGACGCCCTCGACACCTTCCACGCTCATCGGCGACTCGCCTTCACCGCATTCGTCGACCTCCTCGCTCTCTTCACTGTCGTCCTCCAGCATATCCTCGGTCACGGGCTTGCAGCCGTACACACCCGTCTTGACAATGTCACAGTACGCGCCGTACGGCATGCCAGGCGCCGACTCGGTCGGGCAGTTGCCATCGGCGTGGTCGGCCACACAGATCTTGTCTTCAGCACAGAAGACGCCGTCGACGCCCTCGACACTGACCTCGGTCGAGCCGGCGTCGCACTTGCTGTGGTGCTTCGCGTGCTTGTTCGCCGCCTTCTTCTGCTGCACGCTCTTGCGCACCATCCACGAGGGCTTGGGCATACAGCCGTACACGCCCGTCTTGACGATG
>JAADXQ010000384.1:0-13710 GCA_023337915.1 Pythium angustatum | reverse complement strand
CTGCATCCGTCTTCTTTGCAGATCGTAATCTTCTTCTTCTTTCCATTCTTACTGGATGGCACCGTTGCAGAGGTATCGTTCTCGGACGAGAGAGACTCGACTTCGGTGGAATTGCCGGCCGCATCTACTGTGTTCTCGTTCGTAGCGACAGCTGAAGCGGCCAGCACGGTCAGGCTCGAGAGCAACGGCACGCCACCTACCTGACGAGCCAACGTTTCATGGGACCTGTCTGTCACTGCCTTCAATGCCGGGTTGGTCGAGGTGGTGACGATGTGTGCGACGTCGGTAGGCGACCCGGACGGATTTAGCGACGGCACTTTTCCCCAGAACGCGTGCCCCGAGAAAATCTCGTGCTGCGCGTCGTCGCGCTGGGTTTCAACACCGCTGTCGAGCAGCAGCCGCAGCGTTGGGAGCTCTCGCTTGAGGCGCTTCACGGCTGGCACGGCCGACGGCGAGTCCGGTGTCACGAGAGCTTGGCGCTGGCGTTGGCTCGCCAACACAGCAACGGTATCGAAGGGCGAGTTGGATCGCTGGTTATCGGCGTCAAATGGTTCCACCGGTACGGGCGTCCGAGCAACTTGTTCCACGACGACCTGTGGTTCTAGTTGACTGTCCACTGGGTCGGACCGCGCCGGCGACGACGGCGGGGAGCCTGGGTTCAGCAGCAAATCCATGCGCAGCATGTTTGGTTCTGGCGGCCGACCTGGAGCAGTTCTGGTCACGCGCTGGTCGGCTTAATCGCGCACACCGGTCTAAACGAGATCTCGATCAAAGCGACGCCTCGCAGTCGTCCGTCGGATTCTGTTCTCGGCCGCCTGCAGCGCCTGCTTGTCCGTGGAGAAGTCTCCGCTCGAGCTCTAGAAGCGGGATCTCCACACGCGGAGACTGTCGACGGTCATGTCCGTCTGTGGTTAGGCTTCGTTCCCCGTCGCGATTCCGTTCTGGGTGGCTACTGGTCTAAACCAATTTTCGATGCGCCAATCATAACCAACAACGCGTTGTTGTCGGCTTTCCGAGTCAACTGTGACCAATCACATTACTCGAGGGCACCAACGATACCGGTTTAGAGGCGGTATTTCAAGTGAACCCATGTGGATCTTGCGCGACTGCTGATTGGAGATGGACTCTACGCCAATGTTGAGTTCCGGTGGGCTCTTGTTCTGCTGGTGAAACGGCACCAGAGGATGGATACGAATAGTACTTTGGCAGCAATAGTCCTCGTTGCTAAAGGTGGATCAGCTTCCTCAATGCAAATGCACAAGCTACCAACAGGTGCGTTCCGACCAAGCAACGGTCTATCCATCGCCAACAGCTCACCAATGGGGCTGACAAACGGGTCGCTATGACTCATAACCACCTAATAGAGAAACAAGCAACTTTGAGCGTCTAATCTCTGCTCTCCCCCGCTGCGAGCGGATTCTTTTCGATCGCGTTTTGGTTCCACAACCACCCCAATCTTTCATCATGCCATCAGAAACTTCAAGTACAGTACTGAGGTCGTCGTGGTTTGACTGGCTGGATTGGTATCGCGTTCTCACGTGGCCGAAGGTTTGATACGTGCACTATCCGACACGTAGCTCTTCTCTTGGTCTTTCCGGCGGATCCTTCTGTCGGTCTTCTTACTGCTTGCTCTGTCTCCATGCCCTACTACAGTATTAATACTGATTCATCTTGCCAGCATGGATTGCATCACATGCAACTTCAGCTCCGTACAACTTTCTTGCGTGATCTGAGCCGACGAGAAGGCGAGACAACTCGCCGATTGCATCGTCTGGGCGTCGGCTTAAGCTTTGCTGACTGTGAGGTTGCTGGGGCAGCTCTGAGCGCTGGCATCTCCCTTCTGAGGCCCTTGGCAGTGTCTCGTCGCATACTGGCTGCTGATTCGACCAACTTGGTGGCGATTGTCGACTGCTGAAACTCCAACACGCAGTGACTAAATTTGCCTGGTGATGGACCGTGCACGTCAACACCGACACCACGCGTCTGGAACGCTACTGTCATCTTACCGTACACGGATGGATGGTATCTCATCGATCGCTGATCCGTCTGGAAACGCGAGTGCGCGGTGAGTTTCGGATTGTTCTCTGTTCGCTGCGAGCCGGTACGCGACACGGAGCGAGGTTGCTGGTTCTATTGGAGAGGTGTTGGTGTCCTTCTTGAGCCGTCTAACCAGTGCCCGTCGAGTCGGACTGCAACGTGTCGTGAAACCAAGTGCTTTGGCGTGTCGTCCGACTGCTGCTGTCATGACGCGGCGATCGGGCCAATGCTTCTGTTGCGAAGGAGTTGTGTTCATGCCATACGTTGTGATGAGAAGAATTGGCTTGCTAGTCGCGGTCGTCAGTCGAGAGACAGCAAAAAGGCGTGTCTTCGCCATCCATGTCTTGTGTCGTGGGATGTGGTGCCCTACTGTCGACATTGATGGAGGGTGTCAGAGAATCAAGCAGATGAGAGCCGTTGATGCATGCATTTGGTATACGTACGAACTGCACCACCGTCTCCGGCTCAACGCAACACGCTAGACTGGCCTTCTTGTTCGTGTTAATGCGTCGCCTTCCGGAATCGTGGTCAGGGCGTGGGATATTGGTCATGGTGTTGCTGGTACAGTCCTCTGGAGGCTGCTTGCGTAGGGCTGGCGCGAACTCATACACTCATATCCTCGCGTCCACGGTCCTGCCGAGAGAGAGAGCAGGCCTCGCGACTTCCACACGAATCAACGCGAGCGTTCCCGACGTCTCTCTGTCCGAGCGAATGTTGATCGTGCCCACATGCGTAAACGCGTCGGTGCAATAACGACGCGACTCGTGCACTGGCACGTGGAGCGCTACTACAGTACCGTCAACGTTCGGGTTGTGCAGCCGAGCAGCCACTTGTTAGTCGCTGGCGAGCCGCAGCCTTCCGTGGGCAGTGTTGAGGTTGGTCTTGACGACAGATAGCCCATGATATATCGAAGAGGCATGGATTGGACAGGAGTTGAGCTTTGCGGATTCCAGTTCGACTGCGCACTGTGCTTCATTGCGCCATTGACTCGTGACCGCCTCGCACCACCGGGACGGCGTGGGCTCCGAACTGTCCTGACCTTCCATGATGAGATTGTCACACGACGTAAGCAAGCAATCGGCATCGTCCAGCAATCCCATCTAATACGTAGAGCAGAAGGCCTCGGACAGAATGACACAAGAGCAGGTAGATCGTATCCGACCCGCTGATAGTTCCGCCAACAAGATCTTTCAACAACAGTGACATCGTCGTCGCATGGCGGTGTCTTGATATGGAAACAACGATGCTCCTTCATCGCCCAAACTCGATCCAGCTTGGTGTTCCTGCCTCTCTCCGTCGGCGATTGCTGTCTCGGTGATGCACACGTCTGCCATACCATGGCCCATGGCAAAGAGAACTTCGGACCCATGAAGGTGACGCACCATCATCCGGATAATAATTGGCCGAGCCCATCTCCTTCCAACATGGCTGCACTTTTGTCAACGTGGACACAAGCGAGCCAATCAGACACGACGCCTCGTGTGTGCTGGCTCATATCGAGTCCAGTGAGAACCCGACGATCCGCCAGCGCACCGCATCCTCCCCGTTGACCGAGAACAGATACCGAACAAATTCTCCATCATGGTCTCAGTTGTTTCGGTCGTGTATTACTCCATGGGCTCGTCGTCCTGGGTCGCTCCGTCGCTGCCACTGCCACTACTCGACGCAGTCGCGACCGCACTGGGCGCGTGATGCTTGCAGTAGTAGGCGTACATTTGGTAGGATCGCATCGTGCAGCCCTGCGTAAGGCACCGATTCCCACCGCCATGGGCCCAGCAGCGTCCGCGCTGGGCTGCGACTTTATTGCACGCGCGTTCGCTGCAGATGCGACCGCCGCCGTGGGCCCAGCAGTACCCGTATCGCTTCGCCTTGCTCGCACAGCCGTCTTCCATACACGTCGTTGACCCGCCGTGCTGGAAGCACCGCGTCTGGATCTTGGCGCCGTTCGTGCAGTTAGGAAACGTGCACCGTGAGCCGCCCTATCATACAACCACAGCAGTATCACCAATTAGTCCTGAGGAGCGATAGAGACTATATCGTCTCGTGTCCATTTGTACCCCGTGGCGGACGCATCGACCTCTCGACACGGCGCGGCTTGGGCACTGCGGCTCGCTGCAGAGCTTCCGCGTTGGCTTGGTTGCAGTCGTCGACGTCTTTTTCTTGCCTCGTTTCTTGCGTACGAGCGCGAGCAACACACTCGACGTCCGCTCGGCTCTGCTGTCGTTGGCCGCACGTGGTGGGTCACACAGTGGAGTCGCATCCTCTCTCGGTCTCCACGTTGCGCTCGGATGCCGCACTGCTGTCGAGGTGAGCTTCTCAAAGAGAGGCGACTGGCGGAAGGCACGAGTCGTCGGACTGTCTGGTAGTTGCTCGGCCGATTGCGACGGCTCTGGGTTGAGTATGAACTGGAGCGCGCTTTTGGACCGTGCCGACACCATGATTCCGACACTCGAGGCGTGCACACGGCAAGCGAAATCGGGAACTGAGCCTGCCGTGGCCGAAACGGAGACTTCAGCAATCACACCGACAACGGCGTTTGCTCGGAACCCTGCCACATCTGATACCGATCGAGGATTCCACCGAGGTACCTGTGAGAACCAGGCTTTCCGATACTTAGTAGTCCTGGAGAAGAACTGCGAGCGATCGGTCGCACCTGCGCTATTATTCCATCCGTTCGCATTCTGCAGGTCCAGCGAGCCCACGAACTCGAGTACTAGTATTACTACCGTTCGAAGAATGTACTATTACTCCGAAAGTTGTACTCTTGTCATGAATATCTGTTGGGAATCCTACCCTGTCGTGCACTTGGCACGCGGACCCATTGCAACCGCGTGTACCATGCTGTAGTGGCTACTACGGCTGCTCTACGTCGTCATCAGATAGTTACCGACTCTACAGACCCGAGCGATGCACTGGATCTTGTCCCGTTAAAGGCATACCCTTCCGTTCTCGCGGGTGGTACGCTCTCAGTCGTCGTCGCTGCGTCTTGTGGTGGATCGACGGGAGAATCGCTGCTCCACAGGGTGTGTGACACGACTCCAACGACACGAACACGCGTGGTCATCCATTCTCGACCGCCTTCTCTACCTGCGAGGTAGACGCCACGTCTTGATCCCGAGGTCACTGTCACGGTCTTTTCATGCCGCCGGATCGACAGGCGCCTTCGATGACACTGCCATGTCACTGTACATGGCGTGGCGCTTGCAAAAGTAGCCGTACTTCTGATACGAGCGCTTGATGCAGCCGTCTAATTTGCAGCGGTTGCCGCCGCCGTGGGCCCAGCACATGCCACCTTGGGCTGCGACTTTGTTACAGTCGTCTTCGCTGCAGATACGACCACCGCCGTGGCACCAACAGTAGCCGTACCGCTTCGCCTTGCTGTCACAACCGTCGGCTAGGCAGATCGTCGAGCCACCGTGTTGGAAGCAGCGGTTGCGGAGCTTGGCGCCGTTGTTGCAGCCGTCGACGACGCACCGTGAACCGCCCTACAAAGGACAGAATTACACTGGTTAGGCTACTGGGATAGACCTGCATCATGGATCCCACACAGCCAGCACGTACCCCGTGACGGACGCAGCTACGGCGCGAGACCGCGAGGCTCGTACAGCCAGGCTCTTTGCACATGGCTGTCTTCTTCTTGGACGGCTTCCGGCGCTTGGCCTTGGCGTGGTTAGGCCCATCGTGGTCGTGGTCATGATCGTCGTCTTCCTCTTCGTCGTCGCCGGCCGACTCGCCGTCGGTGGAGACCACGGGTGACGAGACAAGCGACGGTGGTTCGGGCGCTCGAGGACGGATCGCGACAAAGCGCTTCTCGTCGCTGCGTACCGGTTGTACGGTTAGACCTTGCGGAGCGAGAATAAGGAACTGGCTACCAGCCTGCGGTGTTGGCGATGGCAACGATGGCAACGATGGCAGCATGTGTGCCAGCGCGACCTTGTGAAGATCAAGAAGTCCGGCAACGTGGGGCTCGGGGGTCGCCGTGGGGTTTAATATAAAGTCGAGCGAAGTTTTTCCGGTCATTGTGATGTGCGTGGGGAAATTGCCGAGTGGGGTTTGAGATCAAGAATGGATATGCGAGGCGGTGCAGTCGTGGAATGCTTTTGCGGTCGCGGAACAGAAGAGTTAGACGCCGTCGGGATACAGTGTATGGAGGTGCGCTGTGGGTGTTGGGTCGTGTCGACGAGTCGGTATGCCGACCGCGTACGGTGGAACGGTTCTCTGCGGCGCGTGGCCGTGAGTTGCCATGGCTTGCTTTTCTCCGTGTCGAGCGTCGCGATTTGTGAGTGGATCGTTGTTGGAACCGAGCTGACCAATCAGATCGTCAGAAACAGGCTCGCTGGCACCCACGGCGGTGACACAACGGCGGGACAGGCCTCTACCTGGTAGACTACCATGGCGTGACTGTTGCAATGCACGAAGCAGCGCATCTACTCGAGTGTGTATTATTGCCTGCACGGACTCATTTAGATACATGTACTGAATGTGTCGGAACATTTCCGTCGGTGAGGCCCAGCATTGGGCTGGGCGTGATCGGCGCGTCGCGACGTGGAACGGTTCCATTGTTTCCAGGCAGCAACGATACGCATTCCCATTGGATACTGGTGCGAAACGGTGTGACCCAATCACGATCCGCTGTTTCGTTCTGCTGGCATGCCCAACACCAGCACAAACCACAACTGAAGGCCGATCAGCTTAGTTTCCCAACGAACGTTTTATTATGTAGACAACACCAACATTAGCTTCAAGGTGGTTCCGGTGGTGGACCACCACAGGGTGACTCTCCCCCTACTGTACCATACTGTACTGCATCTCGCTGCCCCACGGACCATTGACTATGACCCGTTAGACCTAGAAGTCGCTGCGCTGCGTAAAGTCCGTGTTGCGGTCACCTCGGTGTTCGCCACGTCCTCCGCGTCCAGCGGTTGGTGCGACCTGCTTCCAAGGCGCTACCGTGCCCGGAGCGTCGTCCTCTTCACCGGTCTCCTTGTCATCGTCGGTTCCTTCGTCTTCCTCGTTATCCTTCGCCGGTGCTACTGTTGTTGGCGCCGGGGGAGCCGTGGTCGGCTTGGTAGTCGCGGGTTTGGCAGTCGTGGGCATCGGCGTACGCGTCGACGTCGGACGGCTACTCGTCGGTTTCTCCGAATTGGTCGGCTTGAGTGTCGCATTAGAGGACGGCACTGGTGTCTGTGATGGTGTGGCAGTAGCTGGCGTCGTACTATTGCCTGCAGCCGGCGCGCTGGCACTGCCACCGCACTTTTCAATCTCCTTTGGGATGCCAAACATGTAGCGCTTGTAGCCGTCCGTGTCACTGTACTTGACAATGTCCTTCCCGAGTCCGTTGTCGTCAAAGTAAAAGCACTGGCTCGTGCGCTTGGCGTCGTCCATGTCCTTCTCCATAAACGTCACGCGGTCGCCGCCGACGAACACTGGGCACGTCGGCTTCTTGCCCGAGCCAGAGGTCGTCAGTCGGATGTCGGCACACGTCTTGAAGTTGCTCGTGCTCCAACCAACGTTCCCGTAGCTCGACCCAGCAGCGTGCCATGTCCACTGGAGCACATAGTCGCCTTTCTCAAGGTAGTCGGGCAGCTTGATTTTGGCGCGGCACTTGATGTCGTTGTCCTTGGAGCCGGCGTCGTCGCCGCAGTACTTGTCCTTGCATTTCTTGAGCGAGCAGTCGCTCTCGCGACACGTGTAGAAGAATGCGTTCGCATCGAACGTCGCTTTGCTCACAGCATTCTTGGGCGCGAGTGAGTACCGGATGAAGCCACCGAGATGGTTGTTGCGCGTCCACACGACCTCGATCTCTTCGCCCGACGCAAAGCTCGTGACTGTCCCAGTCTTGTCAGAGTCGCACGCGTACTTGTCTTGCGGATCGCCAAACGACGAGCTCGTGCGGCCCTTTGGCTGCGTCATGTGGCCATGGGCAGCGACTTGGCTGATCAAGAGACCAGCGACGGCAGCGAGAGACGAGAGGAGAACTTGAGCGGTCTTCATGGAGAACAATGGGTGCAGGCAGAAGGCAATTTGCAGAATGAACGAGACTGAGGGACGGGAACCTGGCTGTCTGAGGAGGCTGTTGACGAGGCGCAGGTGCAGTGGTGCAGGGGACAGTCTCCTCTATGGTCTATAGCCACGTTGCGGCGCGTCCCGACCACAGCTCGTTGAAGGTATCCGTGTGATTGCTGCCGGTGCTGGAATGGGTACAGTACACACTCGATTGCCACGTGACCGACTCTCTACCCGTAGGGTTTGATAGTTTGCACGACATGATCATACGTCTTTGAAGATTCTGTCTCAAGACTAGTATTTGAAACCTTCCAAATCACATAATGTCCATCTCGTCGATGAGACCGGTTGGTTTCGTGGAACACTCCGTCAAGTGGCGCGTGCACGTTCTCGCGCACGCTGTCGGTTGCGTGTTCGTCTGTCGATGCCCGGGGTGTATCTCCAGCGTGGCGTCTGTAGCAGATGCACTTGCCATCGTGTGGATGGCAGTGAGCGACGGTAGAGGCGACGCCAACGACTTGCATGCAGTTCTGTACAGGGCGCTATGAGTTACTCTGAGTATGAGGTGACATCGCTGCCTCCGCGGCGGTGGGCCACGCCGATTGACGGTGGCACGGATGCCCGCTGACCAGCGTGACGCGACTCGAACAGCAGGCTTGGTCTCTCATCGACGCTTCAAAGTCTTGGGGCGCCTGACAGGCGGCCTGTCGGACCAGACCCTGGGCAGGCCGGAACAGATTTGACACGTCAACTGGTGAAACTGGGTCTTCCGTTCTCCTCAGTTCCAGATCAAAGTTCCAGGATCCAAGTTGCAGTGTCACTGCATCGTGCAGTGACATCGCCAAAGAGAGTTAACCCAATATAGTAGGCAAGGTATTGGTGCAGTTCGATCAACAGACCTGACCACCATGGTGGACGACGACCCCGTCACGGCCAGCATCCGCCAACTGCGCGACGACGTCAACGACTTCTGGGCGCCACTAGACGCTGTCCCACGCGTCGATGCGCGTTCGCTCTCACCGCTCGAGTTCTACCGTCGCTTCGTAAGCAAGAGCGTGCCCGTCATCCTGCTCCACGCCATGGAGAGTCCGCAGTGGCGCCACGTGCGGGAGCACTGGCGGGACGACGCGTACTTGATCTCGCGTGCCACTGACAACGAGAACAATGCGTCTGTAACGGTTGATGTCACGCCTTTTGGCTACGGCGATGCGGTCCTCTCGTTAGAGGAGGACGAGCTCTTCGTCATGCCAGAGGAGCGCACGATGCCGCTGCGAGAGTTCTTTCGCGTGTTCCGCGACCGCGACGCACTGGACGGCGTGCCGTACCTCTCGCACCAGAACGATAGTCTCCGAGACGAGTTCCCACGACTCTACCAAGACGTGCCGCCGAGCCTTGCGCTCGCCAAGGACGCGTTCGGGAACGAACCCGAGGCCGTGAATATCTGGATCGGCGACGAGCGCGCGGTCTCGACGATGCACAAGGATCACTACGAGGTACGATGGGCTGTGGTTGTTTGTTGGTGGTGTGAAGGGTCTAACGGATTGTGTTGGTTTTATGATATGTCACCAAATATGTTGATGACCGTGCTTAGAATATGTACTGCGTCGTCCAAGGCCGGAAGCATTTTACGTTGCTGCCACCAGCCGACGTCGCGTGTCTCTACGAGCGCGAGTTCCCGTCCATGCGCTATCGCCACGAGTCGTCATTGGGCGAGCACGACGTGCCGGACGCAGTGGCCACGGCCCAGTTCCATGCCAAGTACCCGCAGCACAGTGCGTGGCACATTGTGCCATCGCCCGACACGGGTGACACGCCGTGGATCCCGGTGGACCCATTCGACATCGACACGGTCCAGTTTCCACTGGCAGCGCTGCTGCGTCCGCTGCAGTGCGTCGTGGAAGAAGGCGAGGTGCTGTACCTGCCAGCAATGTGGTACCACCGCGCAACGCAGCTGTGCCCGACAATCTCGGTCAATTATTGGCACGACATGGAGTTTGACTGCAAGTACGTGTACTACAATTTTGTCAAGGCGCTTGCGCCGTCAACGTCGACTCGTACTAGTGCCCGTACAACAGACTACAGCCAAGCAGAGCCCTAAGGAAGGCCACCAGGGAGAGAATAAAGACTTGATTTTTAGCGCGTTGCTTTAACTAGTTGCCTATCTTCTGAGCAACAACACAAACGACACCAGACGACGGAACACACGACACCAGACGACGGGGACACTAGACCTAATGGTGGGCTCACGAGCCACAACTCAGTAGAGTACGATACCGACACCGGCGACCGATTTGCTCGAGTGCGGACGCACGATCGTGTGGCGCGTGCCGTCGTTGCTGCCGGCCGAGGCCGAGAAGGCCGTCGATGCACGGGACGAGTAGATGGAGCTGCTTCGAGACGCTGAGAAGTCGATGCCGGCAGACTGGGACCGTGCCATCGCCGGCGGCGGCGGTGCGCCTCGCAGCATCGAGGCGTGGTGACGAGGCTGGTGCGTGGTCCTACTCTGTGGCGGGGACGGCGCATGGCTCTGGCGGTGCTTCTGGTCGGCGAGCTGGGCGTCGGACGCGACTTCCCACGACGACCCGCGCTTGGCTTCCAAGATACAGCCAAAGCAGAACGTGAGCGGTCGCTCGACGACACCGTCGCCCGAGACGTCGACCACGAGCTTCTTCTGGACCGTGCACTTGTTGCAGACCATGTGGCCACACGCTTGGCACGAGTGGAGGTGCTTCGAGAGCGAGAACTTTTGCACGCTGCGGTGGCAGGCTTCGCACTCGGTCGGGAGCGATCCGCTCGCAGCGGCGGCTTGGACGCGTTCTTGGCGCGTGCGTTTCTTCTTTTGCATGAGCGACGTGAGTTTCTTGACCGTCGCACACTCGACCACGAGCGTCGCGGCAATGATCGACTCGGCCGTGAGCGCCACGCCGACCGACTCGATCATTTCGCCCCGTGCGTCCGAGAACCCGCGGGCAAACAAGTGCGACGACTGCGGCGACCGCTCGCGCGAGATGAAGCACAACGAGACTTTGCAGCGAATGACGTTGAGGTCCGAGAGTTCGGGAACACCTGGGAGCTTGATCGAGTGGATGAGGTAGTAGCCGTAGCGCGTCCCGTCGCTCTCGACGCCCGAACCCGTAGCTTCTAAAATCAAAAAGTCGCGTCGCTGGATGAACGAGCCGACAAGCGCCGGGACTTCCTTTGTGAACCACTTGACACAGAGCGACCGGAACGGATCTTCGGCGGTCGGACCGTCAATCTTCGCGAGGATCCGGGCGTCGGCAAACTTGTCCTTGGCGTACGTCGTCCGCATGCGCCACGACACGTCGTCACCGGCGAGGGCACCAAAGACCGTGTCGTCCAGCGTGCCATCGACCGTGCCGGCGGCCATGAGCATGGGCACGTGCGGGTCCTTCATCGACATGACAATGCTCTCGTGGTCGTCGGCCGACGACGTCGTCCATCCCGACGACGTGCTGCGCACCGACGTGGGCTCGGCCACCAGCGGTGTATCGTCGCTACGCATCGAGTCGACCGAGAGCCCCCGACGGGCGTCACTCAAAACACCACTTCGAGCGCGCGAGTTCATAGAGTTGGTCGAGTTCATCGAGTTCATGGAGGACGCGAGGTCCGACGGCGCGACGGCCCCGGCTTCGTCGTACGACGCCGACGCCGCGCGTTTGCTGCGGCGTTGTTTGTAGACCGCAAAGTCGTCCCGGGAGCGCACGGCACGCCACTGGTGCTTCGGGAACACGGCACGGCCGGTCGTGGAATCGACGCACTGGCGTTCGGCGCGCATGGTCTCGGCCACGACAGCGTTCATTTCGTCACGGAGCCAGCGCTTCTCGTCGCGCGTGAGCGAGAGCGGCGGGAACGCATTTGGTGGGAGGCGGAACTTCATGCTCATATACGATGTGCTGATCGTTGGGGGGTGCTGATTCGGTGCCGCGAGGAGAGGACAGGGGAGAACCGAGTGTAGTGTAGATAGTTATACGCCGTGCGTTAGTGGAGGCGGGGCCCACTCTGGAAAGGAGCGGGAGAATGTTCTGCGGGGGAGAACGAAAATGGAGGTCGCCCAAGAATGGGTCGGGGAGAGGAAGTCCCCACTCTTTTTTTTGAAGTGAGGAGGGACGGGAGGAGGGGCCGATAAAAGCAAAAGACAACGGCGGAGGAGGAGAGGAGGGAGAGCGCTGAAGCGAGCTGTGCACGTGACCGTGGCAGGCCCACGCAAGCTCTGTACAGTAGGAGTGAGCAGCCGTGGCGCGGGATGGCCGCGTCAACGATCGGCGAAGCAGGCGGAGCGGACGCAGCCGAGCGTCTTGGCCAGGGCTGAGCTCCTACGCCTCCCCCAGCTTGCAAAACACTCGGTGGCACTGCCAGGTGGTCCGGCACCTCACTTCATCGCTCTCTCTCTGCCGTTTCAGACCGGCCACAACGCTATGTTTCTGTCCAACTTGCAGGGCACGGGCTCGTTTCTGCACAGCACACCAAACCGAGAAGAACAAAGAAGTCAGAACCGAAACGGGCTCGCGACAGCCGAACGTCAGTACACAGGGGACGAACGCGCGAAAAATGGATTTTTAGAGCGACTGAACTCTCGAAATACAGTACAACCCAAAACAGCCGTGCTGTAATCAGGTCGTCTTGGTCACAGCCTAGATTGAAACTGGCGATGGCCAACCTTCGAGCCATGGTTATCATGAATCAGCGTGTTGGACACCAACGAAAGTGGCGCTTCTCGCTGCACAACTTTAGTAGAGGCGCATTGGTCTTGTATGCGTGTACAGGACTGTACTCGGCTCCCTCGCCTCTGAGGCATGATGCGGCCTCATGCGGGGTTACACTGCAGTACGGGGACAGACAGGCTGATTGAATCGCTCCAGGCCGTTGCAAATCACGCGTACGGTGCTGTGAGAGGAGAGGGGTACACTGTACAGTACAGTAATAGTGTAGTAGAAACCGCATGGCCCGGCGTTGAACAGCGGTGCGGACCGACAGAGATGCAATGCAAAACTGAGAATGAAAACTTTGCGATTGGAGTGAGCTGTTCTCGTCCACTGGGCGATACCCACAAGAGCCTGGCTCCTGTGGAATAGGATCCTCCATGAAGCGACTGTATAGTTCAAATCTCCCACTCTGCGGTCGAAACGATGAAGGGCGAAACTCAGGGTCTTCACCAAAGTGCTCCTACGATACGACGACAGGAGGGTGCTCAATGGATGTTCAGTGCTCATCCTGGTACTGTACAATAGAAGAAGACGACATCGCCGCTTATCACGCTGGAGCGGACCCCTACAGTGTAGTTGTGTCACACAACTACACACAACTTGTGTGTAGTCCATACCTGTAGTAGTAGTTTCTAGCAGTCACTGAAGCACGGCTCGGGCGGTGCTCTTCGTGTGTTTCGTGGTGACGTGGCTTTTTCATATGCACCAGCTCCCTGAGCGCACCTGTGTGTCCATCAGTCCAATCCACGACCAAACTTGAGCCACGCAGCAAGACGAAACTGGGAAAAGTGTGCCCCCTATTGACAGTGAAGCGTCCAAGGCACGTGTTCATGAGAGCCAATGGTCATCACGGTACCAAAACAGCACCAGATTTTCTGATCCCCCTTCTTTACCGGATCCGTGATATCTGCCCTTTTTTGCTACGTCGGTCTAACCAGAAGAT
>JAADXQ010000383.1:0-13759 GCA_023337915.1 Pythium angustatum | reverse complement strand
TCAAGCGCGGCCGTGATGGTCGCGCGTGTGCTCTGCGGCGAGTCGTACTGCACGGTGATGGCACCGTCGATGCCGTTGGTGCGGTTGCCGTCAAAGAGGTAGACAAAGGTCTGCGCCTGGACGGCAGTGGTCGCCATGGCGACGAAGGCGATGGACGTGAGGGTGAGCTGCATCGTTGGTTGTCGGATGCGGAGGCTTGTGGAGATGCTTGGTGTGGTGGTGCTGGAGTAAGTTGTGGAATGAGATGGAAGATGCCGCGACAGGCTGAAAGGTATAGGTGGTTTCGTTGGCCCTTGCAAAGCAGAGATACCTTAGCGACAGTTGATGATGACGCTTAGCGTGCTTCGCGTCATGCGGAAGAGGGATACAGCGAAGGACCCACTCCAGTATAAGATCTGAAGACGCCGACCTTTGGTTGTGGTGCGGTAGGACGCGGACCGTTCTTGGACGACTCCACGTCAAACGGGAGAGCTACCCAGTGCGAAGCCATCTTCTTACTGGTGGCTCAGTTGCTCATTGATCCGAATACTTGACGTTGAAGAACAAGGTCTCACGACCGCAGCCCGCCAGAATCGTCATCGCGGTTGCTTTCTTTGGTGGCCCTGCTATGTGCCAGTGGATGGGATTTGCAACATCACTATGTCATTAGATATGGACCAAGCTGCTCGTATTCGAGTGATTTAGGGTATTGATTCAAGATAGCCGTGGTGTATGGGTTGTCGGCTTCGTGAGCCACACAAATCGGATGGGCTCCAGTCGCTGTCTCATTGTGAGCAGCTCTACGGTACGTTGTCCATTTCGAAAGAGACTATAGAGACTGGAACGACACCCACGCATGTGTGTGGTGTATGGGCTGGGGAAATGTTCCTTTTAGAGAAAGAGCCTGCGGCTCGTGGCGTTCTCTTCTCTCATTAAATGCCGTCGCCGTCTCAAGTCGCGTCTGAAAAACGACGACATCCTTCATGAGGGATCGATACAGTGTATGCACCTGAGCTAGGGTGCTTTTGACTATTCTCATCGCAACCAGCGTGTATCAAGCAGTGTGAATAGGTGGTGCGGTCAGCGCGAGAACGATGCGGTCAGCGCCCCCCTCTACGTACTCGGCTGAGATAGAACTACTAGTACCAGCACTTCGCTTTCTAAATATTGCAGAGCTCGACTGTTCACTCAATAGCCATGGTCCGCATGGGCATCGACTGCTCTCATGTTCCACTCCACGACAACACTAAGCGCGAGATCCCAACGAGAACGAAGCACGCAACTGAGCCGCAGCATCTCACGTTCAGTACATTCGCGTTTGCGCGTGCAGCCGCTATATGTAACGGCTGCAAACTATTGGGAGACGATGAAATGAAGAACGCTCCACCGTCGCCGTGCTCTCCCACCACACGTCCAATGGGTTCACACGCGATCCTCCTGTATGGGTGGGTCACTTCAACAATCCCGAATACTGATCTAGGGGATCCCGTGTCCAAAGGTAATCCCTCGTTTGATTTAGGATAACGAGGGATAGATCCTTCTCCTTGCACACTTCCTTCATAACGGACGTGAAGAAGGCAGCGCTCCTCGACGTGGCTCCTGGAGATCCATCTCTCTATCTCTCTTAGATCGCCTCTCTATCCCCCTTGCGTTCCCTCTTGCCGCATCATGCTCGTGCTGCACGTCGTGTCGCTCCTGGCGACGCTGCTTGCGACTGGAGCACGCGCAGAGGACCGCTGCACGGCCATTCTCGTCGGCGCCAAGGTAAAAGCCCACTGACTGATGGATTGACGTACAAAAGGGAATTCTGGAGGCGTCAGGTCTAATCAAACGTTGTGTTAGGCATCGACGACTGGCTCGCCCATGACCACGCACACGAACGACTGCTCGTCATGCGATTTCCGCATCGTCAAAGTGCCCGAGCGCCAGCATGCCGACGGCGCCCGGCACGACGTGATCCTCGTGAGCTTTGACTATCCACGTTACGGTACGACCACGCACAATGTATACCTTGGTAGGCCGTGGGTCTAAACGGAATGCGATATCCGTGTTCTGGTGTAATAGTTGGGGGCGCCCATGGTGATGCCTACAGACGCGAGAACCTCGACAAGCGGCTCTTCAACTGGACCGAGACACCCGTGATTGGCTCGATCCCCGAGGTCGCGACGACGTTTGCTTACATTGACGGTGCCTACGGCATCGTCAACGAGCACCAAGTCGCTATGGGCGAAAGTACGTGCGGCGCACGTTTCGTGAGCAAGCCTTTGACGCAAGGCGGTGCGGCGCTGTTTGACATTTCCGAGCTCTCGCGGATCGCATTGCAGCGTGCCAAGACTGCCCGTGAGGCTATCCAGACCATGGGCGATCTCGCTGTCCAGTACGGCTACTACGGTGCCGAGTGGGAGGGCGATGGCGCGTACGGCGAAGCTGGGGAAGCGCTCACGGTGACCGACACCAAGGAAGCCTGGATGTTCCATATTCTCCCGGACGACACAGGCAAGTCGGCGATCTGGGTGGCGCAGCGTGTTCCCGATACGCACATTGCGGCGGTCGCGAACCAGTTTGTGATCCACGAAGTCGAGTTGAACAACACCGACGTCTTCATGGCCTCGGCAAATTTGTACGAGGTCGCCGAGAGGAACAACTTATGGAAGCCGGACTCGGGCGTGCCTTTCGATTTTACGCGCGTGTACTCGCAGCCGCGCGAGCAGACCCACCAGTACTACTCGACACGTCGTGTGTGGCGTCTCTTTACGCTTGCGAACCCTGGGCTCGAATTGTCGCCGTACACGGACGTGTATTCGAGCGACTATCCATTCTCCGTCGAAACGGCCCGCACGCTGTCGCCGCATGACATCATGCGATTCCAGCGAGACCACTACGAAGGCACACCGTTTGATATGACCAAGGGTGCGCCCAGTGGGCCGTACGGCAACCCGGACCGGTACGATCAGAGCCCGAACGGTTTTGTCACGAGCGACGACCTCGCGAGGGGTCACTTTGAGCGAGCGATCTCAATCTTCCGGGCCAGCTATTCGTTCGTGTCGGTGCTGGATGCGTCGGACGCCGACAACGCATTCCTTTGGTTTGGCCAGTACGCGCCGCACGCGACCGTGTATTCTCCTGTGTACGTCAAGGCCGAGCACACGCCTGTCGAGTACTCGAACGGGTCGTTGTTCCAGTTCGACCGCGCGTCGTCGTTCTGGATCAACGCACTCGTTGGCAATTGGGCGTCTCGATTCTACGTGCACGCGCACCCGTTTGTCGAAAAAGTGCAACTTCAAATCGAGCAGACGGCTGAAGATGTCGTGTCCAAGATTGCTGCGCAAGTTGCGACGCTACGGACCGAGCAAGGAGACGCTGAAGTGCGATCGTTCCTCACGGAGCAGACTGCGCTCTTTGCGACCCAGAGCCACAGCGGTTTCTCAGATCTGTTCGAGTACCTCGTCACGGTCTTCCACGACGGGTACGAGATGTCGGGCTTCTCGACCGCCACGTTGAAGGCCAAGCCGCTGTTCTACCCCAAGTGGTGGCTCGAGCTGGTCGGGTTCTTCAACGACTCTCAGCAGCCAGCCGTCCCGCCGGCTGCGACCGCGATCCCGGTGTCGTCGAGTGCGACGGACGTGTCGTCGACGACAGCAATCGGAGACAATGGCAGCAGTCATGCGACCGTGTCGTACAGTGTGACAGCACTTGTGGCGGTCGTAGCGGGTGCTGTCGGCGTGGTCATTGGCCGCAAGTACGCTGCCACAGGCGAAGCCACTGGGTACCGACCGATCCGATGATCGAAGATATCGCTCCACGGCCACATCGTAGTCTACTGAGGTTCTGGATTGGTTGCTACAACGGAAGGATACGATGGAGCAGCTGGAGCACCTTCTTCACTACTACGTTGTACTTGAAGTATTATTTGGATGCGATCGGCGCATCGCTGCTACTGGTACGATACGGTTTTAGTCTGACTAAATACTAAATATTGTTGTGGTCTCTGCTGATGTCTACAATGGGTTGGCGAGCGATCCACCGCAGCAGCGAGAGATTCTCATCGTGGGATGCTGCTGCGTACGGCCATCACCATGGCGCATGGCAAGCACACGTTCGCGACTGGGGCACCGACACAGGCGGTAGCCCGCTCGCCGCGGCGAGGGCGTTGGCCGCACCGTTCAACTGCGGCCCCACGGGCGTACGAAACTATCCGGTTCACGCTCCAGGAGCCGCTGGCGAAGTCGCTCGAGCTCCGCAACGTACTCGCCATATCGCGCACGCTCCACCTCCTACACAGAACGGTCGAAGAGGCGCCGGTTAGAGACAGGGCAGCATAAATATGGAACCAACAGTACGTATGTACCCACAGGCGTCTTGGGCAACAAACTCGCCGTCCAGAGCGGCGAATCATTGGCTGGAAGGTCGTCGTCCGCATCGAGCTCCGTCGCAGCGTGCGCGACGGTGATACGCGTCGCTGCTACGTCATCCGGCGAGGCGTCCTCGTCCTTCCGCCGAGGCGCCGACGTGGCCGGCTTAGGGAGGCGATCGGGCGCGCTGGTCGTGAGCGCCGAGTCATTATCCTCCATCAGCAGCGCCCAGAGACGATCCTCCACACTTGTCGGTGTGGTTGTAGACGTCGGGACAGCTCGGGCCGTATCCTGCGCGATAAGCCGACGACGCAGCCGTTCCTGATTGTTCACCCAGCTCTCCGCCGGGCGGCGCTCTCCGAAGATACGAAGCGCTTCTTCAAAGCTGTCTGCGGACTCCGCACGGTCGAAGAGGTGCATCATAAATGCGAAGTGGCCCTTGTAGCGGGACGTGTACGCCTCCAGCGGTATCTCGAGGAAGTACATGAGCTGTCGTGGCATGGACACTTGGTGAGTTGCTGGCCGTTCCGCTGGCGCGGCGCGCTGGCGACACATACCACGGCAAAATCGAAGTCCGACAAGGGATGCAGTTTAATGCGCACGTGCTTTGACATCACGGTCATTGTCCTGTATGTTGCGTAAGAGCGGGGTTCTCAAGTGGGGTGGCTCGATAGTGTTGTTCTTCTTCGTCAGGAAAGGCGGCAACATGGATGCTTGTTTCCGGTTAAAACCGTTTGCAATTTTATGGACCAACAATACGTTTGTCAATGTTATGGTCACCACAGATATCCAAAATACATGTTATAGACACAACAAATCTTATCTGGTAGTGTAGCCATCGTATGCGATGGCTACACCGACAGATTCACAGTCGTTGACGCAGTGTCGGCATGCCGACCGATACTCGTCCGTAGTGATATCCACTCCCTGCAATCGCCATGCTGTTCACGGTAAAGCCCTGTATCTTGGAATATCTTATGATGTCCCATCAGTAAACACGGTGTCGTGCAGCCGTACTTGTTGTAGCCATCGAACGTGCAGCTTCTGCTACGGCTGGACCTGCACGACTGAGAAGCTAAACATATGTCGACCGTAACAATGCTAAAGCCGATCACGAAATGTGCTTGTTCTTACAGTTAGCACATTTGAGTCCATCCCAGCAGAACTGCTTTAGCAGAAGAGTGGCATTCGTGTCCGGATAACTACTGCTGTAGTCGTTTATGCAAGCCAATGTTGTGTAGCCGCAAGTCTGTGGTCGCATGGCCACTGCTGTTGCCTCCGATCGTTGTCGTCAACGACACGTCCGTCGCACTCGATCCGGCGGGGATGGCTGTCGCCGCCAGCGGAACGGCTGGCTGCCGGGAGTCGTTGAAGAACCCGACCATCTCTAGCCACAACTGGGGGTAGAACAGCGGCTTGGCCTTTGTCGTGGAAGACCGTAAGAAGGTACTCGAACAGAGCTGAGAAAGCGCTATGGCTCTGGGTCGCAAAGAGCGCGGTCTGCTCCGTGAGAAACGATCGCACCGTACCGTCTCCTTCTCGGTCCGCAGCGAGCCGAGGCCCCTCGCACAACAATCTTGGCCACGACACTCTCAGCAATCTGCTCAATTTGGAATTGCACTCGTTCTCGCTCATGGGTGACAGCGCGTGGGCTGTTTCAACAGAGAATAGGTAGTCGCTCGAGTACACGTTTGTGTACGGCGACAGTTCGAGTATGGGCCTCGGGTCGATCCCCAAAGCCTTCTCGCAGTCGCGCTTGGCCTCCACAAACGACGTCAGCTTCGTGTACGCGGCCGCACGGTTCGCGTAATACACAGCGCTCGACGGGTCGCGCTTGATGGCTTCGCTGTACCGCTCGACAGCCTGCGTAAAATCGCCGGCCTAGCAGAACTCGTTGCATTCGTTCTTGGCGACCAGTGCCTTCGCTGAGTCATTGTATGCGAGCTCCCTGGCCTTCCTTTAGCTCAACCTGCAGCCCCTTGATCTTCTTCTCAACGTCCTTCGAGCGGAACTGGACCGGGCCGTTCTCTTACGCTTCAAGTGCACTTTCGAGGTTCTCTGGCGTCTCGCCATTCTTCAGGAGTTCAGGAGTGCCAATGCGCAGTACACCTTGGCAATGAGCTGGTTGTCGGCGCGGTTCGCACGGCTCACTCCAACCATCTCGTTGCAGTTCTCAGTACACGCGTCGAATTCGCCCATCTCGAGCTTCACGGCCGCAAGGTTGGAGTAGTACGCAACGTTGGTCGCGGTCATCTTCGTCGCACTGCACGGCCTTGGCAAATTGCTTACTCTTTGACTAAGCATTGCGGCAGTCCTATGCAGCGTCCGCGTCCATCTTGTCGGCACGTTCCTGCTTCTCTTCCTCCGTCAGAGATTCGTTCATGAGCTGCGGCGCTGGGTCCTTCGTCGTCTCGAGTGCCTCCGTGACTTTAGGAGTCGATTGGCTCGATGCCTGCGGCGCTGTGTTCGGGTCGGCTTCGTTTATTCTGAGGTTCAGGCCCATGAGCTCGTCAGGCACCGTCATGATACGCGGGTTTTTCAAGTGCCTGTTGATCTTCGACGGGTCGCGCTGGATCTCATGGATCTCCGCAACAAACAAAGTCGGCCCAGTGGAGGAACGCCGCACGATGCGGGCTGGTCGCAATCTTGGCCACTGTATGGGTCCAAACACGTTCGCGAGCGGGTTCCACGTGCGCTGCTGGAGCACCTTCTCGACTTCGTCGCGGCCGCTCGCGCACGCAGCATTGCCCGGCTCAGCCTGGAGACTGGCCTCGTACACGTGCATCGTATCCTCGTAGCGGTAAGCTAGCTTTCCATCGCAATGAGTAGAGCTGAGCAGAGTGACGACTTGCCAGCGCCGACGGAGCCGTCGCTGGTGGCAAAGTGGTAAGCTTGCTTGAAGGCATCGTTATTATTCTTGAGCAGCGCCTTCTCCTTGGTCCAGCCGAACGAGCCGTTATTGATGTCGATGACGACGTCCTTGAGGTAGGTAGCTCCATCGCGAATGACGTTTGTAGTGTTGTATTTGTCACCGTGTTCTCCGAGTCCACGGCGTTCAATTCGCGGTCCGTCGCGCTCGCCGTGAAGAGCGGCGCAAACCGGTCGAGCGCTTCGTGCAGATGGGACGTCGCGACATCAAAGTAGTAGTTGGTGTTTCATGCGGCCGTGTACGCGTTCGAGGAGCCGCCGTGGGCTGTGAGGAATACGCTGGATGTGTTCTCGCCCGGGTACGTCTCGGTGCCCAAAAACAGAATGTGCTCACAAAAGTGGGCGAGCCCATAATGCTCTTCTGGATCGCAGTGGAAACTCACGTATGTGTCCATGGCGGCCGACGCACTCTCGGTCACGGCGTCCGACACGACGAGCGCTTATCGGCCGTTGCTCAGGGTACTAGCGTGGCGCTCGTCCAGGGGCGACACGTGGATGCCATCGGGAGTGGGCGGTACCGACGGAGATGACGACGTCGCTGATGGAGACGTGGGTGATGATGATGATCATGAGCGCGGCGTTGGATCCCGTGGAGAAAGCAACCTCATCGGGCTTCAGCGATTGGCCAAATGTTCGTATAATGCATACACATTAGCTGAAAATATGCATTCATTTGTACCAATGAAGCCAGTGGCGCGAGTTGAAGGACCTTCACTCCGAGTGAGTTTGCCGCCCCAACTGAGGCTGCCCATGTGCAACCTTCTCTATTCGCAAATCGGCAGGAACACACAGAAGCGATGGACGCAACGCGCGTGAACGCACCTGCTGTTGGCGAGCGAGCGCCGCTGGCCATGGCGCCCGAAGATTTCGCTCAGGTACGGACGGTGACGCGCGGGCTTTGGACATGAGGTTTGGCATCCTACCGGCTCGTTTCCTTTTACAGCTCATGCACATCTTCAGCAGCGACGACGAGGACGCTGCGCCCATGAACGCCAACGTTCTCGATGGCGCAGTCGACGCACAGGTACGTCTCGCTGCGGCAGGGCTGAACTGGTTCAGCTGCGAATGATTCGTTTTGTTGTTGGTTTCGTGCAGGCTTCAAGCCAACCGCTTGTCCAGCCTGAACCTGCGGGTGTCGAACTTGAACGTGCGTACAACAAAATCAGAAGTATCGACCAGCGGCTTATTAGTGCGGCGCGTACGCTCGAAGCTGCGCACCAGCACGGCTTCCGCCCGAACGTTCACGGCGATGCAATGCTCGTGGTGGCTGTGGGCCGCGTCCTCGATGGGTTCGGACTGCCCAACCGATTCGAGCCTACTCATGGGACGGACGAGCCTTCGGAAACTATGCGTGGTTACCTGAAGTCCGCTCACGACAACTTACACCGGGCTGGTCGTTATCTGGAGACCGCCAACGACAAGGGTTACGGCCCACTTTACCGCGAGGATGACATGCTCGACGCCTCGTTAGTCAGTGTGCTCCAATACTTTCATGTGCCGGGGGAAGACGCACTGCCGGGCGAGAGAGTATAGGCACAATCGCTGGCGGCCGTCGGTCGTTGCAACTGTCGAGGCGAACAGAGCTGCCATGGCGCCGGCGCCTCGCCAGCAGCAGGTCGATGCCAGCTGTTTCAGAGGTATGTTCTGTGTGTTTTGATCCGTTCCCTTTGCTCGCGCTGTCTCTCACTGTCGAGTCCTCGGTCACTCCGTGTATTATATGCGCAGTTATCGGCCACCGCAACCGGCATGGTCGTGTGGCCGTCGCACGCCGCCGCCAGTGTGCTCGACACGATTACTATTATAATAGCGCCACGTGTTTTCTCGTCGACAGACAGCTTCACGCAACTGCCCGCCCCGATCAACAAATTGCTGGCAGCTGTCGACGAATTGCTGAACCTGCTTGAAGCACATTTTGGCGGCTAGCTATCCGCCGAGCACAGAATGTGCCATGCAATCAGACGCAGTAGTCGATATTCATGATTCAATTTTCGGTAGTTCACTCAATATTAGCAGCCGACCGTTCCCGTCTCTTCTTGCAGAGACTGCTTCCTCGTATGATAGGTGCGACGTTGGCATACGTGGCTTGTCGCGAAAGTGAAACACGATCACACATCGTCTCTGGGTCGATCTGCTACACACAATCGATCGCGCAGTTGAGGTTCTCGCCGTTCGGGTGCTCACGGCGATACACACACGTGGCTCGTTCAGGAAGACACAGTCGACGAGGCAGCCACTTCAAATGCTGCGACGGACGAACGGGATGCCCCACGGGCAAGAGCTCTTGCACGTGATTGATCATTGGTAGCGCGCCTTGTCGTACCAATTTCCGTTCAGAAGAGCCTCCAGCTACACCTGCTTGAGTATCGTTTTCGCGTGGGAGGTACTTGGAGGTTGCCTTCAACCTGCATGATCGCCGGGCTGAGATCGTCCGTGGGCCGACCACGCTCATGCATGATCGAGTTGGTCCCATCCATTGCGAATCGAAACGCCACGTCACACTTCATGTTCTCGTACGACTTGCGAATCTGCTGATGCACTCGCTCAGGAGGGTATCTCCCAGCGTCGCGATCTTCTCCACGACACGAAGCATTAACCGTTTACTCTTGACCCAACCCCACTGCACCCAAACGGAGGCAGCTTCCCTGCACAGCGAGGTCATAGTGCATACCAGCGAGTGACGCATCGTACGAGTATTCCGTGAGCTCGATGACACTCTCTCGGTACTTGGCCTGATACCAGCGCTCTTCCTTGTCCACGACAGACTCGTTCGACTTGCACACCACCAACAGCTTCATGCGCTGCGGGGTCATCAACTCCAACAGCTCACGGGTCTGCTCCGTGTCTTCAGGGAAAAACAGCATGTCTTGAGACAGAATATCCCGCTTCGGCAGAGTCTGCATGCTGGTTGCGACGCTGCTAGTGAAGTGGATCGGCGACTGCTTGCTCTGGAACAGAAAATGCATGACCGCAAGATCTTGCATCTCCTGAAACATGCATTTCTCGAGCGGCGCCGACTCCCGAAGCAGTCGCAGGTGCTGGAAGAGTGCGTCCACGATCTCATCCACGTGTTTCATACCTTCCTCAGTCGCCTCGAAGTTGATAAGGAAGAGCGAGAATTCCGCGTGTTCTTCTTCGACGCCAGCGCTAAGTGTCGTGACCCAGTTGCGCTTCTTGAGCAACGACAACAGCGAGCCTTCGCCTTCGTGTCCAATCAGGTGCGAGATCACAGACGTTCTGCTGCTGCGTATTCCGTGGCCTACGCAGCGGTGGAGCAGCCACGAGACACCGACGATGTTGAGGTCCTTCACGGGTAGCACGTCGAGGCGGCGGCCGAGCTGGCTCTCTGTGAACGGTTGATCGGGGCCAAACTCGGGTGGACCAGCGCAACCGTTGTGGCGAATGTCTTCAAAGATAGTTGTGACCCACTGACTCAACGTCTCGACGTCCTCCTTGCCGTACACAACGAGCTTCATCATGTTGGCCGAGTGGTACTTCTCATAGTACGTCAGCAACGCCTCGCGCACGTCGATGCCTTGTTGCTTGGGCAGCTCGCTCAAAGACTCGAGGATGCCGACGCCAAACTTGTGGAATAGATGGTTCTTGTTGCCGATGCACTTGGTTGATACGCCAGTAGTCGTCCTGCAGATAGTTCTTGTTCTCCGAGTCCACAGCGTTCATCTCACGGTCGGTCGCGCTCGCCGTGAAGAGCGGCGCAACAAAGAACTGCGCGAACCGGTCGAGCGCTTCGTGGAGATGGGGCGTCGCGACGTCAAAGTAGTAGTTGGTGTTCCGTGCGGCCGTGTACGCGTTCGAAGCGCTGCCGTGGGCCGTGAGGAAGGCGCTGTACTAGTTCTCGTCCGGGTGCTTGTGCTCGCAAAAGTGAGCGAGCGCAGAAAGCTCTTCTGGTTCGCACTGGAAGCCGAAGTGAATAGCTATGGCGGCCGATGCACTCTCTGTCACGGGGTCCGACACGACGAGTACGTGAAGGCCGGTGCGCAGCGTGAGGTGCTTGTACTGGCGCTCGTCCAGAGGCGACACGTGGATGCCATCGGGCGTGAGCGCTACCGACGAAGATGACGACGTCGTTGACGAAGATGTGGGTGGTGGTGATGACGACGCCGCATTTGCAGCTGCGCCAGGAGGAGGCGGAGGCAGAGGAGAAGCAGACGCTGGTGGCACCATGATGAGAATGCTGTCGGTAAGATAGTGGTGGTGGTTCAACCCAAGCTCAGCGGACTACAGTGATTGGCCAAATTCACGAATGTGCGAGATGATTGGTTGCAATTATTGAGCTATCTTGTGGATGTACCGATATTATATCGGTACATCCACAAGATAGCTCAATCGGCGATGCAGCGTATTTGAACATCCTGCGAGAAGGGATGGTATCGTACAACGGAGGTATCCACGAATGTGTATGATTGGAGCAAAAGAATGGCATTGTACGGGTTTATGGGTCCTTCATTACATGATGGGTTCATCAGTTTCATTTATACAGGTGAGCCGGAACGGATCATCACCAATTCGTTTCGTCGTCGTAGCCAACTGGACCCGACCGCACAATGCCGAACTGAACGAGCAGACGGCCAAGCCGACGACAAACACCGCTTGTGCTTCAGCTTGATTTGCTTGCGCGGCTCGTACGCACCCGTGGCCCTGCGTATTGCTTGGAGCCTGGTACCATCGCTTCCACATCGTTTCCTGGTCTCGGATAGCTCTTGAGTCCGACATTGCTCCTGTTTGGGCTGTGCACCACCACCACGTCGACTTTGAGAATCCCCCGCGGCACTTGGACGCACGGAGTAAACTCTGGACCACGATCCATGGCGTGCTTTTTGCGCAGGTAGCGCAACCTTGTTCAACATCGTCAATACAAGAACGACAAGCCCAAGAATCTCATGGCCAGATGGTGCCATACGAGCATGGCTCAGCACACCAATGTTGCACACTGATGTGTTGCGCCCAGCTCGTCAGCCTCGATGTCACGGGCGATTTGTTGCCATGGACTCGTGTGTCTTAAGGTTCTCGTGATCGCCGGGCTCGACACTTTACAGCGAAGGTGACTGAGGCCGATGCAGTTGCGACCGGCAGTCTGTTCCTTCATAACCACGTTCTCGAACCAACAAGACCTTCTCGTCGCTGTACTTCTCAAACGAAGTCATGACCCTCTGGTCGTTCTCTTCTCCGAGCATGTCAACGGTCGGGTCATTCGAGTCGGACTCGTGACTATCGATGCACTTGCGGCCCTTGGAAATGACCGCCAAGCCGACAGCTCAACAGCAGCAGCAGCATGATGAGGGTGGGCGAATGATCAGGTGGGCGGCTGCCGACGAAGACTTGTTGGTGCCGCGGAGCGAGATCTCCATCTCTGCTGCAGTCGCCGATACCGTGATGCAAGAACACGAAAGGTAGTTGGGCTTGACGCGACGTGCGGCCCGCGCGTCCTATCAGTGATACTTCTGAGGGGACGGCGTCGACCAGGGCAAGTTCGAGATCCACGTACGATATCCGATACACGACAAGAACCGAGAGTAAAAAGAGCGAAGTATTACTGAGAGTACTGGAGTAAGACGTAGGGTGCTGGTAGCCGTGATCGACGAGTCGTGAGCCACGAATCACGGTTCAATGAAAAACTCCACGACGCGACGAGGTCAAAACCCCGCGAAACGGAAGAGCTCGGCCAAGATGAGACGGTCGATGCCTTCCCACAACGACCCGTTCGCGGGCGAGGCCACACTCAGCAGCGCGAGCTTTTCGCGGAGAAACGTAGTGAGCGGCTGGCCGTGGTACGCCGCAAAGGCCGCTTTTATGGCGTTGTCGTGCACCATGCTGTCGCTCGGCCACACGGTGAGGCAAAGCCTCTGGAGCTGCCGATCTGTGGCGAGCAAGCGCAGCGCCGCTGCCAGCATGGCCGCATCATTGACACCCTCGGTCACGACAATCGTAAGCGACTGCAGTGCCGTCGTACGCGTCGTCGTGACCTGGGACGCGCTGGCCAGTCCGTCGAGGAACGCGTCAACACCCACGCCGGCCTCGTTGGGTATGAGATTGACAAAACGAAGGTGTTCGAGGCGCCAATGGCCCGCAACAATGCGTTCTGCGAACGCGCCGAGGGACGCAACGTGAACTTCCACGAGGCGCAGGGTCGTGGCGCGCGGGAAAGCGGCGTGGGCCGCGGTCCAGTCGACTGAGACGGCCGTTGGCCAGGTAAGCTCGCCGTCGGACCCACAAAGCTCGGCGTCGACCACGCCCGAGCCCACGAACGCAAGCCACGACAGCGACTGCGCCATCTCGGCGGTCGTAGGCACCGAAATCCGCACCTCTGGAATTTGGTGACGCGGTCGCAAGCGAGATTCGAGCGCCGGATCGACGGATGTGACGGTCGCGTCGGCGTGACGCACCCACGCGCGTCCCCATGCTGGCAATACGACGCTCCACCACGCGGGTGACCAGCTGAGGATGCGCAGCTCGGCGTGCGGATGGCTTGTGAGTTCCCACTC
>JAADXQ010000382.1:0-13772 GCA_023337915.1 Pythium angustatum | reverse complement strand
TATTTTTGGGAAACCTCTAGTTTTCCAGGGACTGATGAAGCGTGCCGACTGGAAAGACGCGATCCGCCAGCCGTTGGGCGTGCTCCCTGGCGGCTCGGGCAACGGACTCTTCTCGTCGCTCATGCACGAGCTCGGTGAGCACTTCAAGCCCGCGAGCGCGGGGTTCGTGCTGGCCAAGGGACTACCGCACCCGCTCGACCTCACGGCCGTGCGCAACCCTCACGGTGAGCACATGTACTCGTTCCTCTCGACCGAGTGGGCGTTCATTGCCGACGTGGACGTGGAGAGCGAGAAACTGCGTGCACTCGGTGGCGCACGGTTCACGGTCAAGACGATCCAGAACCTCTTTTTCTCCAAGAAGACCTACGAAGGCGACGTGTGGTACTTGGAAGAAGAGAGTACGGGAAGTGAGACGACGCCTGTGCCCCACACTGCCGGCGACGGTGCCGAGCGGCCCGGGTTTGAGCTCTTTGCCGGCCTCGAAGATGGCGCGCCAGCGCCGGACGGCAGTCGCGCCAAGTGGAAGAAAGTATCGGGCGCGTTCCAGCTCGTGTGGGTGATGAACTTGACCCACGCAGCATCCGATGCGATGCTGGCACCGGGCGCGACGCTGAACGACGGCTACAATTACCTCGTGATCGTCGACGGCTCGCGGCCGCGCAAAGACCTCATCACGGCGTTTCTCGGCATTGAGAACGGCAAACACCTCGAGGTCGAGGGCGTCCAGTTTATCAAAACGAGGTCGGTCTACACTCGTACTCGTGGTCTCACGTCAGTGCGTGCGAGCAGTCGAACTGACGGTTGCGGTTGTGGGGTCTTGCTTTGTTGGTAGAGCGTTCAAGATCGTTCCGGCCCGTGCCGACGATGTCATTTGCGTCGACGGCGAAGTGTTCAAGGGCCCTATGGAAGCGCAGGTTCACCACAACGTTGCGCGCATGGTCACGCTGCCGCGCGCATCGTCGTGCTCTCATCCGTGAGCGTAGCTCTGCTGCACAGGAGTAGTCGTAGTCGTAGTCGTATTCTAGGGGTGCGTTTTGTATGATCACACGGATCCAAAAACCTCGAGGTCTTGACTACCTAGCGTAGTCCATTGCTACCTCTATGTACCTCGTGAACTACGCACCGCGTGGAAGGCCGCGCCCCACACTGTCGTTATAGACGAATTCACTTGCCGCTAAGCTCTTTCTTGAGCCGCTTCTTCTCCTTTTCAATCTCGTCCATGACCTGCTCGTACATGCTCGCTTCGATCTCCGTCTGGCGCGCCTTGAAGTTGCCCTCGATCTCACGCAGTGACTCTAACCGCTCAACCATTTCTTCGTGCGTGAGCCGCTTCGCGGGCGTCGACACTTCGTCATTGTCGTTGTTGCTCGATGCAGCCGCGGGTGCAGCCGACTCGTCACTCTTGACGTCGAGGACGCCGCAGTCGAGGATCCGTACGAGCGCCGTTGGTTTGCCCGAGCGACGACCGCAGCTCTCGATAATATCGACAACGTCCATGCCTTCGAGCACACGGCCAAACACAATGTGCTTGCCGTCGAGCCACGGGGTCTCGCCCGTGCAGATGAAGAACTGACTGCCGTTCGAGTTCGGTCCGGCGTTCGCCATGCTCAGCGTACCAGGCCCACCGTGCGGGAGAGCGAGGTCTTCGTCGGCGAACCGCCGTCCAAAGATCGACTCGCCGCCCGTGCCGTCGCCACGCGTAAAGTCACCGCCTTGGATCCTGTATCATGACAATGCGCGTGAGTGACTACGTCTCTCTACGTCCGTCTCGCGTTCAAGGTACTGTACATGAAGCCAGGAATGATCCGGTGGAACGTCGCGCCCTTGTAGAACAGCGGCTTGCCCTGCTTGCCAACGCCTTTCTCGCCCGTGCAGAGCGCACGAAAGTTCTCGACCGTGCGTGGCTGGGCATCGCCGTAGAGACCGACGACGACTTTGCCCACAAAGTCGTTGTTGATGCCAATGTCGAAAAACACCTTGTCGGTCACCACGAGCTACACGCCAGGCACAGATCGTCAGTCCTCACTCTATTACGTCCGCTATACAGCAGTCGTAACACACGTACGTCGCCGCTGTAGGCCTTGACCGGATCCTTCTTGAGCCCCACGGCTTCCCGGAAGTCGTCGAGGTTCGGCAGCGGACCGTAAAAGTACGCGATCGCGTAGCCGCCGAGAAACGCGGCGCCAAGACCAAGCGCTGCCGGGCTCAGTAACCCACCGCGACCCGTTGGCGCATCTGACGACGGCTTGGGACTACCGCCGTTCGTGCTCATCCACGCGCGCTGCCATGAACAAGAACGAAAACAGATAGACCGTGAGCTCTCCATCCGTACTGATGCCTAGAAGATCACCACGAGACGATGGATAGACCACGCGATAGACGCACCGAGTTGGCAGCGGCATTAAAGCGCCCGCGACCGGCGCGGAGCAGCGTGTGGCTCGGACGAAGCAGCAGCATGGGCGACAAAGACGCGAGTTCTAACGCAAATGACCCGCACTGGCGTCGCTCCTCAACGTTTGGATCGACCACGGCCTTCGTCGAGGCGCATGCCTCAGACTCAGAAATATGGACACACACTCCGCAGGGTTACATTGGATCAAGCGTAACTACACAGAGTGATGGTCTCACATTTCACACGTCGCAGATTTCAGCTCATTTTTCCATGGATGCGCGCAACCCATGGATCATCCATCCGGCTTCGGACCGAAGCCAGCAACCTATCGGATACGGGAGACCGTGAGAATGTTCATGTTTACGCCATTGGCCGTGGCGGCCACCCACGCAACGCCGTCGTTTGCATGTGGATTCGATTCGATGCAATGCAATGGATCCACAACCTGAACCGTGAAAACCGTCAGGCGGCTGAGATGTCGATGGAATAAAGCGGGAAGGAGATGCGCCCGCGAGGTACAGTACATCACCTCTGGCTCGAACAGCCTTGTTCTATTTGCCCAGCGTGGATCTTAAGACCCTCCAGCGCGTAGTCCATGCCCGACCATGCACGGGCATAACGGACCTTACGAAGGCGTTCTCGGGGCGGCCTGCCTCCCATGTATGTGGGTGCCACCGGTTGCCGGGCCATGCTAGTACCGGTACTGGTAACGTTGTAGAGTTGCAGTGCCACATGGACGTCGAAGCCGTTGGAGGACGCTCGACGTTGAAGAGACATACCCACCCGCATCCCAGTGCCATTAGTCGTGTCTGCCCGCAACTCAGTTCAATGACCGCGCCATCGCCGTTCTGCGCGCGTTCTCTGTCCGGTTCACGGCCGGACTGTTCGATCCAACCGAGCTGGCGTATACATACACACATCAGCGCTCCATTCCGCGCGGCCTTCCAGAGCCATGGGAGTACAGCGTAGCGGGCCCGCTCGAGCGCCGAGAGCTCGCCGCTGCCCACTGCGCTGTACTCCTTCCGTGGTCTCACGCGCGGCGCAACCACGTCGTAGCGAAAAAAAGTAACCAAGCTTCACCGAGCTTTTCGCTGGACTACGCAGCACGACAAGTAAGACCGAGGAGTAACAACAGTGGGATGCAGCCGGCGGCACTGGTCATCACAGTTCCCTTTGCCAAGCCAGTGACCAGAGAGGTTCGGTGTCGGGGGCTCTCTCTCTCTCTCTCTCTCGTGGACAGCAAGCGAACGTCCGCGTATCAGAGACCGTCGCGAGGTCCCGACGCAAAGTCTCACTTGGCATTTTGAGCTCCAGCGACCACCACGAGCGCTGTCCCTAAGACTGCTACCGTGTGCGTACAGTACGGTACGCGATGTCAGCACATCAGCGACACGCAATCCACGGAAAACACGGTGCCGCGACGCAGCCGCTGCAGCCGCCCATGGACGACAAGGACGGCGGCTATTGGCTCCACGCGATTCTCCACGAAGTCGTTCCACCAACAAAAACCAGCAGCACGCTCCTCCAGTCGGCTCACAACCGGACGACGCGCGCGTGGTCGTTCGATCGTACGGCACCCTTTTCGTCCGACCATCACGTACCGGTATTACCGTCCGCACAACAAGAAGGAGCGGCGCCGACAGCGCAGGCTGCGTCGCGTTCTCGCCGCACGAACGCACCCACGTTCCACACGGCCGGCGCAACAACCACGACCACTGCCACGACCACTGCCACACCTACTGCCACGGCTGCTGCCACTGCCACTGCCTCCGTGCCACCGAAGCGCGCGCGCTCGATCTACGATTTTGACGCCATGGTCGCATCCCGCAAAGACCCTTTCCCGCCGCGCGTCGACCACACGCGGCCGCCGCACGTCCTCATCATTGGCGCTGGCCTTGCCGGCCTCTGCCTCGCCCAAGGGCTCAAGCAACGCGGGATTACGTTCACGGTGTTTGAGCGCGACCCGGCGCCGCATTGTACGTCGCAAGGCTACCGCGTCCACATTGACGAGCCGGCGTACGACGCGCTCAAGGCGTTGTTGCCGCTGGATCTCTTTGAGCGCTTTCTCCAGTCGGCCGGCGAGGTCTTTCCCGCGGTCGTGTACCGCAATGCCCACACGGGCGAAGCGCTGCGCATTGACCAAGGCCTCAAAGCGACCCAGCGCGTGTTCAGCGTTGACCGTGCGATGCTCCGGTCGCTCTTGCTTGCGGGGCTCGAAGACGGCAAAGAGATTCAGTTTGATGCCGAGTTCAAGCGCTTCCACGTCTTGCCCAACGGACTCGTCGAGATTCATTTTGAGAATGGCTGCTTCATGCAAGGCACGATGCTCGTGGGGGCCGACGGGCCCATGTCCCGTGTCCGTCTCCAGTACTTGCCAGGCCGCTTGCCGATCCTTGACACCGAGTGCGCGGCCATCTACGGCAAGACACGGATCACCTCCGACCTCCGCGAACTCGGCCTCGCAGCTAGCTGTACGACGCTCGTACTGAGCGAGCACCCGCGCATGGCACTGGTGATCGAGCCCGAGAACGCCACGCGGCTCGCCGTCGAGCAGTTTGTCTCGCCGTTTGGCGACACGAACCCCGAATTAGTGGCGCTCCACCAGTACATCTCGTGGGTCTTGCTCACGCGCATTGACATTTTCGAGGACGACGACGACCTTGGCGTCCACGAGTTGTACGCCATGTCACCGGAAGAAGTCGCGGCCGTGGCCGTGCACCTCACGACCGACTGGCACCCGGCCGTGCGGACGATCGTCGACTTGCAAGCCCGCGAGTGGACGTCGTTCACCAAGGTCTCGACCACCGAGCCCCATCTCCCGGCGTGGCCCGCCAGTGTCGTGACACTGCTAGGCGACGCGGTCCATACCATGGTGCCGTCGGGGCGTGCGTGCGGTGCGGCACTCCGAGACGCCCACGACCTCTGCGACGAGTTTGCGCTTCGTGGTGTCACGATCGCAGCGGTTGCGGCGTACGAGACACGCATGCGGGCGCGTGCGAGCCAGCAGATTCAACAGAGCATAGTGTCAGGCCGGGAGCTGTATGGACTGCCGCCACTGCGCGACATGAAAGTCGCAACGTGGGAGTCTTGAGTCAATTATAATACAAAAACATGTCACTCATTTGTTGGACCTGCTATAAGACATATGTAGGATGTATCTATTCCCGAATACTGGATCATTTGGATGTTAAAAACCTCTTTTATATAATATATAAGATACATAGAATTGAATTATCTAGTACACCACAGGCCGCATCTCGGTATGGTCCGGCAGGCCGTACATACGCTTGCCCGCGTCAATACTAATCGCAATGCCTTCGCGACCGTGCTCGCGCATGGCCCGTTCGTACTGCGCAATGGCATCGACGTTGACGCCGTACTCCACAAAGAGCTTGGTCAAGATCCGTGCGTCCTGCATGGCCGTATTGCAGCCAATGCCGGCCGGTGCCATGGTGTGGACGGCATCCCCGAGCAGTGTCACGTTGCTGGGCTGCCACGCCTTGATGTCCGGTGACATGGTCGAGATCCGGAGGAACGATGCCCACTCCGGATCTTGCTGTTCAAACAAACGGCGCACACGTGGACACCACGTTGCCGTAATCTGCTGTGACAGGTCGGCGACTTCGTGTGGCGACATGGCATAGAGATCGTGGACCGACGTGTTGGGACGGACGTGGAACTCGTCGGCACGGGCAATGAGGACCCAGCACAAGTAGTTGGGGAGCTCGGGGAGCTCGGTGTTGGCGGCGTTCTCGAGGCCACCGGTCGACGAGATGTAGTCGTTGATATTGAGCCGCGTGCCACAGCGTGGCTCGATCACGACCGACATTTGTGGCTGCTGACACGACACCATGGTCGTACAGCCCGTGGCAAAGTACTGTTCAATCTCCGGTGTGATGGGCGTCTTGCCATAGATCGCACCGCTGTCGGTATCGAGCAACGTAATGTGGCGTGGAATGTACTGCCGACGGACCCGGGACGTCGTGCCATCAGCCCCGACCACGACCGAGCCTTCGACACAGCGGCCATTGTCAAACTCGACTTCGATCCGGCCGTTCGGGAGCTTGTGGAAGGCTTTGAACGCCATGCCAAACTGGATTTCTGAGCCTTCACGTAGATCTGTGAGGAGCAGCGACCGCAGCATCGCACGATCGGTCGAGAACACGTGCTGTGTCACGCTCGAGCGGTGGGCAAACTTGACGCCGTCGGGTGCCGCGCCACCGGTCTCGGCATCAACGTACATGAAGCCCGGGAGGAAATGTCCGGTCGAGCGGAGAAAGACTTCGAAATTGTCGCGCGTCAAGTTGGCTTTGAGCGCTTCGTACCCAGCGCTGTTGATGCGGAGGCGGTAGCCTTGCGTGCGGTAGTTCGGCGTCGGGTCGCGTTCAAAGATTGTGAACGGAATGCCGTGCTTGCGGAGACCTTGGGCGAGGCACAGACCACCAATGCCGCCGCCAATAATGAGCACGTGTGGTGGGCTCTGGCGACCAGCACGGCCGTAGGCGTCGGCGCGTGGCATGCGGTACACAGGCATTTGGTGGTGGTACTCGTAGATCGACGGCGTGCCGGCACCAGAACCGGCGACCGAGCTCGAGCCGTTCGACGATGACATGGTCGATGCGATCGAGCTCGAGCTGTAGGTTGCTGCGCGGATCGCATGGGCGGACACCGCGTCGCTGTCACTGTCGTAGAGCCGCACACCACCAGCGTCGCCAGCGTCGTAGTGGCGGGTGCCACCGCCCCCGCCGCTGTCGGTGCTGTCTTCGCTGAGCTTGCGGATCGAGCCGCCACTGTGGCTGCTGTGGGCACTGCCACTCGCCCGTGGCGGCTCCTGCGAGCGCCGGAGCTCGCGCGGGTCTTCGTTTAGACCTATGGTCTTTTTGATCCAGCGGATCATCTTGCGGCGCTTGCCTTCGTCGGTCGCATTGTTGTCTTTGGTACGGCGCTGCTCAAAGTACGTAGTCTCTGGCACGGGCTGGCGGCGGTGCGGCATGGTGAGAATGAGGGCGCGATACGGAGGCTTCTAGAGGTATAGCGGCCGTGGTGTTTTGAGAACTGAGCAGCAGGTGTCGCCTCGCGCACTCGGATGATGGCTTCTTCGGGAGAGCAGACCCTCGTCGTGGTAGTTCTTCCATGGCTTCGTGGTCACGCTACGCAGGACAGGGAGGAGAGACCATCCTCCTTCCCGCAGTACACTGTACGCCACGCACGGAGCCAACCAACTACGGGTGTGCTTCTGTTATTTGGACAGACAAAGACACGCAGCGGAGCACGCTGGACTCTGCCTCTGGCGTCGGTCCGTTTTGGGTGTGGCTGGCTGCTTGGACATCAAAACTTCAACAAAACCGTTTCCGAGAAACGTCCGCGAGGCCGAACCGGAGGAAGCGGAATCCGGCGGATTCCGCTTAGCAGATACATAGAAGCCGGTACGGATACCATTCATGGATTTCGTCAGGGGCGATATCCCTTGGTTGAGGTGCCAAGTTCACCCAGGCACCTCAATATATAGGGATGTCCTAAAGGGTCCTTTCGGGTGACTAATCACAACCCGGCGCGTGCGCATTCCCACGGCAACTCGGTCATTCTTTCCGCGGATTTCTCCGCGATAGACACACAGTGTGGCGGTTTCCGTCCTGTGTATCTCGATCTCTCTCTCTCCACTCTGAACAGGATACACTCAGAAACGATGCTTGTTAAGTTTCTTCCATGCGCCAACCGATCGGCTCGTATCTTTACGCCGGCGCCGCATGCGTCAGTGGGGAGGTGGGCACTGGCTGCCAGGATCTACCCATTCCGATACCCGTCCAAGAAACCTGCCGCGGCAACCTGTCCGGCAAGATGCGATCAGAAATCGGCCGAGTGCCGTTGGGATCGATACGCAGGATGGCGCGAACCGAAGGGGTCGGTCCCCGTCTGAGTCGCCGTGGCACAGCATTGGCAACCGCACGACAGGAGCTTTTGTCCTCCGCTGTTCCGGTGTGATCCAATTGTATTAATACCGTATAAGCAACGTGTAGGAGTCGACGGTCATCCCGTGAAGTCGAGGGGCGAACGACACAGTCGACGTGGCCAGAGAGAGAGTGGAGTCCGGACGAGCCAGTCACCATGAGATGAGCCGTTCGCCACGAGAGGCGCCTCGCTCCGGCTCAGTCGCTCACCTGCCACCAGACGCACGAACGCGTTGGTTGCAAGTGCAGCGCCGCAACGCAGCTGAACCGATGCGACTCATCTGGACGCACAGTCCGACCCGAACGACCTGGGCGTGGAATCTCCGGACGCTGGATGCTGGTCTAAGATGAAAGATGGAACAAGACCTGGGGTCTTAGTCCATCTTCCATCGTTGCTGAGAGACCATGAATAGATAGATGGAAGCCTGTCATTCGTTCTACTGTACTGTAACGTTAGTATTCCGTGCGTGCTTGCTGGGAGACAATGGAACATACATCCACGCGTGTCGACACATCCAGCGTCCGGCCTCCGCAGGCGATCACCTGCGTCGTCGGTGGTCCCTTGGCCCACTATTATAGTGTCACCAGTCAACGATCCATTCTCCTGCTGGTACACTATGACTGTACGACGGACGACCTCTGTGACGAGTCGAGTGCATTCATTGGCGGCGCTGCTCGAAGGGAGAAGGTGATGCACTGGTGAGACTATCGGAGCGACGTTCGATTTTCGTCCAGTTGTGCATAGCCGGTACCTCGCCGCCTTCAAACCTCGATTATCTGGCGTATCATGTTAAGTAGTATATCGTATTTGAGAGACCAAGAACCTCTATAATACCATATATGCCACCGTCATCCGCTCTTGCGTGCAGCAAAGTGGTCGCTCTCGAGCCTTTCATAACTAATACCTCGTGGCTCCTACTGCGACGTGCGCACCTGCCCAGCGAGAACGCCGCTCGACGTGCCGTTGTCGGGCGCGTCGCCTCGACCGCTGTCGGTCTCCATGGCCGTGCCTGGCACACCCATGAGAATGTGTGTACCACGCCACAGATCCGCATGCGGCTCGTGTTCCGAGACGGAATTCCGTGGCGTCGCCACGACGTTGTGGCCCAAGTGGACAATCTCATCGAGTTTCTTGTGGAACCGCGTGCGGTAGGCTTTCGGGGCCATGGCCGAGATCCCGTCGGGGTCTTTGCGCAAGAGCACGCTCTTGATGAACCGCTCGAGGCGCTTCGACCAGGTCCAGGTCTGGAGGATATCGATGAGGCCAACGTAATAAAACCCCGGACCGATCACGACCTCGGACGTGCGCAAGCACTGCGTCGACTGCTTGGTCCGCATGCCGGGACCTGATTCGGCAGCGGCGACGTCCGAAGTCTCAGACAGGAGCTGATCCAAGAACACACTGCCGTCGCGGGTCAAGATGTTTTGCCGGTTCACTTGGTAGCTCACTTCGATCACACCGAGCAGCAGCGAGTAGTCCATGATCCCCAGGTCACATAAGAAATCACTATCACGCTTGAGCTGCTTGAGCAAGCGCTTGCCTTCGACCGGTCCGAACCGGAGCTTCGTGGTCAAGTCCATGTCTTTGAGCACAACGTTGGGCTCGTGGCTGCCGGCACGGTTCGGGCAAATGTTGCGACCGGTGCCGTGTCGGAACGTGAGGTTGCAATGGCGGCACGTGACTTCGGCGCCGCGGGTCGGTTTCTGGGCATTGCGGTCGATCCACGAGCCTTTGATGTCGTATCGCTGGTGGATCGAGACGCCGTGCTGGACGTCAAAGACGTTTTCCATGACCACAAAGTACGCTCGCTTCCCGTAGAGCTGGATGCAAAAGCTCCCGAGGAACCGCGTGAGAAACGTCGCGGGCTGAGCGGCAACGTAGTCGACGTAGGCACCGAGCATACTGTGAAGAAACGCGCTCTCGCTCGCGGTCAACGACTTGACAATGAAACTCCGGTCGCGCGAGTAGAACATGAACGAGCCACTGGCGCCTTCGCTGACTTTCGGGGTCGTGCACTTGGCCAGCGACTCGAGAAACGCATCGTCGTGAATCCCAAAGCTCGCCCGCAAGCGCGCAAACGTCGCGGGATAAAAGTCGGTAAACTTGATTTCGTTCCACGCCGAGAACCGCGACGTTGCCGACCGCAAGACAAACGTGTGGGCGTTCGACGTCGCTTCTTTCGTGTTGGTTATGCCGCCTTCGGGCAGCTGCATGGTCGGTGTCGGCGTCGGTGCCGCCGTGCCGGCCGTGGTCGCTGACGCTCGTGGTGCCATGCGGATCGCCCGGGCAATGCCTTGCGTCGTAAACTGCACGAGCTCGTTCAGCAGTGCCAAGTTCATTTGCGGCCGCACGGCCTCTTCACTAGCTTCGTCCGAGGACTCGTCGTCGTCCTGGTTCGTGCTACTTGTGGAGCCTGTGGCCGCGGCAGCATAGCTCGTGCCGTGCCGTGCCGGTTTCTTGTAGAGACACCAGAGAATAAACGCTACGCTGCCGCGGTACGAGAGCAGAAACGCAAACAGCACGCTGAGGATCTCGCTCGTGTCGGTCGCGGCACTCGCGAGCCAGTAGCCGCCGTAGACGCCCCACAACAACGCCGAGTAGACAATGAACGTAATCGTCGTGAGGAAGCCTTCGCGCAGCAGCACGTGACGGTTCTGGAGCGTCGCGGCCGTACCGTCTTGGAACCGATTGAAGCTCGCAAGCGTCACGTAGATTGTGATCCCCATCGAAACGGCGACCGGTGCAATGATAAAGAGCCAGATGCTGAGGTCGCTCGCGAGCTGTGCGTCGTTCTGGGCTTCTTTCTTGGCCCCGACCCAGCAGAAATTCCCGACTGCGACCGGGGCATCGAACGCATTGAAAAAGCCCATGACGGCCGCCGCGAGCGTCGCCACGGCGTTGGCGATCGCACGGTACTTGCGTCGGTTGTGCCGGGGCGACGTGAACGGGTCGGTCATCAAGTAGTAGAGGTCCACGGCCATGCAGGTCGTCCAGACCGTCGAGCCCATGATGAGGTACTCGCGCACGGTCGAGAGCCACGTGCACGACCGACCGGCACCAACGCCGGCGCCGAGCGTTCGCCACACGGGCTCGAGAATGAACGACAGCGCCAAGAGAAACTCGCACACGGCCAAGTTCATGAGCAAAATGTGCATGTGCCGTGTGTGGTACCATTGCCGCATGGCAAAGTGCACGAGGATCACGGCCGTCATGACCAATGTCCCGACCGAGCCAAACACCAGCCCGGCATTCATGCGCGTGACGTCGTAGACTTCGAGCCGGAAGATCACGGCAAACGCCACAAGGAGGAACGAGACCGTGATGGCACCGGCCGTCATGTACACTTGACTGTCGAGGACCGGTGTCGCGGGTGTCAGCAAGTGGAGAAAGCCGCGGAGGGCCCGGTCGACGCTCGAGACGCGGTACCGTACGCTGCGTGGCGTCGGTGTCGACGCTGCTCGCACGGGCGTGGCCGCCTCGTCTTCTTCTTCGCCTTGACCTTGATCTGTGTCGGCATCTTTAGACTGTGGCTCGATTATCGGTCGTACAGACTCGCGCTTGGTCGCCACCACGGACGAAGACGTCGCGTCGATGAACGACGACGAGCCACGCTTGAGCGACGCGAGCGGTGCCGTTGTGCCATCGATGCTGGCACGTGCTGCCGTGCGGAGGAGCTCGCTCGGTGTCGACGCGTCCGGTGGCGTGGCCACGTCGTCACTTGTCGTCGACGTATCGTCGATCGAGACCGTGGCGTACGTGCCATCCACTGGTAGGACCGACAGCGGCGAGATGCCGTCGAGCGACGACCCTGGGGTCGCGTTCTCATCGCCCCAGGAGCCCATAGAGCCCAAGGAGACCAAGGACGGTGGCGTCGCCGTCAAGGTCGCGCCGGCAGGTGCCATGGCAGCGTCGAGAGGAAGGGTATGGTGGCTCCTGGCGCCCCTGGCACCGTCTCCTCTGTTCCGGAAATAGCATCACTGCCTGGTGTAGTGGCCGCTCACTACGCACCACAGGCAAACGACTCACAATGCTGTGATGCCACACTACGCAGTCGCTATTTTTCGCTGCCGGCGACCGTATCACCGACGATGCCACCGTCGGTAGGGTGCCAGGACTGGCACTACTAGTAGTCTCTTCTCGGCCGAACAGACGCCATGGTGGTGGCGGTGGTTAAGGTCATGAGCACCGTGCTGATCCTGCTAGTACTAGACAAGGAGTCGTGTGGGCATCCTGGAGGAATGTAGAATATTTGACACACGCCGACTCGTACTACGGTGGCAAAGGCTCAGTAAATAAAGAGAGAGAGAGAGAGGACGTGCTAATAGACAATCTTGCGCATCTCGTCCTGCTCCGGCAGGCCAAACATGATCTTGCCCGCGTCCATGCTGGTCTGAATACCATTGGTCCCGTGCTCGCGCATGACACGCTCGTACCGTGCGATGGCCTCGACCGTGACACCAAACTCACAGAACGCCTGCACAAGCAAGTGGGCGTCCTGCATGGCCGTATTGCAGCCAATGCCCGCAGGGATCATGGTGTGGCACGCATCGCCAAGCAGTGTCACGTTGCTGGGCTGCCACGCCGTGATCTCGGGTGCCATGGTCGAGAGCCGCAGGAACGAACACCACTCGGCGTCCTGGGTTTCAAACAGCGCACGCACGCGGGGGCACCAGCTCGAAGTCATTTGGATCGACAGCTCGGCGACTTCTTCGGGGGACATGGCATAGAGATCCTGGATCGTCGTGTCGTCGTCGACGTGGAACAAGTCGGTCCGGGCAATGAGGACCCAGCACAAGTAATTGTGCATGTCCGAGAGCTCTTCGTTCGCCGGGTTCTCGAGTCCACCGGTCGACGAAATGTAGTCGTTGATATGGAACTTCGAGCCACACCGCGGGTCGATCACGACCGACATGTGCGGGTGCTGGCTCGTGACCATGGTCGTACTGGCGGTCGCAAAGTACTGTTCAATCTCGGGCGTGATCGGGGTCTTGCCATAGATTGCTGCACTGTCCGTGTCCAGCAGTGTAATGTGGCGTGGCACGTACTGCCGACGGACCCGTGACGTTGTGCCATCGGCACCGACCAAGACCGAGCCTTCAAACGTTTGGCCATTGTCAAACTGGACTTCGACACGGCCGTTCGGTAGGAGTTCGTACTTCTTGAACGCCATGTCAAACAGAATCTCGGTGCCTTCGTGAAGGTCCGTGAGCAAGAGCGACCGCAACATCGACCGGTCAGTCGACAGCACGTGCTGCGTCGCACCCGTACGGGTCGCAAACTTGGCAGTCTCAGGGGCCGACCCGCCCGTGTGGGCGTTGACGTACATGAACCCGGGACGGAAATGGCCCGTTGACCGTAAAAAGACTTCAAAGTCTTCGGCCGACAAGTTGGCCTTGAGGGCTTCGAAGCCCGCATTGTTGATACGGAGGCG
>JAADXQ010000381.1:0-13773 GCA_023337915.1 Pythium angustatum | reverse complement strand
TGGGTTCGACAGTGGCACGAGTCGGCCATGGGTTCGACAGTGGCACGAGTCGACCATGGGTTCGACAGTAGCACGGTAGTGACACGCTACCACGATGGGCATCCGAAACCAGCGTTTTCGCCTAAGCGACAAACAGACCCTTTGTCTGGGTCACGGCCTATCCGGCCTACCTGCTCTGTTTTGTGGTTGCACACGCCGTCGTGCTCTGACGGAAACTGCACCGCGACTCGATCGTGCGCGCGTCGTTGATCACGTTCCTCCCGTCCTACGTCGTCCAAGGCTCGCAGGTTGTCGTGTACCCCGCGTTCTCGGCCATGTTCGAGCACGCGAACGCGCACGAGCAGCTCGCCCTCACGCTCTTCTTCCCCGTGATCAAGCACGTCTTTCGCCGCCTCGTGCACGCAGTCACGGCCCAGTTCCCCGACGATGCCGAGCAAGAGGCCGTGAGCGGCATTGAGATCTGTGCGACCATGTACCAGTCCATCATCATGCAGAATACGCTGTCGCCGCTCACGACCGCGCTGCTCCTGAGCACGGACGTGTTGCTCGGTCTCTTCTCGGTATTTGTGCTCATGAAGGCCGAGTCGCCTGGCGTCCCGCAGCACGAGATCCTGTCGCGGGCACGGACCATGCTCCGTGGTCGGGACGGCCACAAGCTCACCGAGGACGAGCTCGTTGCTTTTTCGACTGTGCGACGGCTGCCACGGCTCGCATCAATCGTACCGCACGTGTCGCAGCGCTTCACGGGTCGGCTCTTCCGTTCACGACGTGCCGTGGTCGCTGTCGCCGTGCCATCGTCACTGCCGTTGCAGCGGCAGGCCACCAAGGCGCTGTCGTCGGACCCGCTCACGATCGATAAGAAGACCCTCACGCACGCACTCGAGCTCGTGCAGTTTGCGGAGACCGTCGTGCTCACCGAGTACATTGAAGTGTTTATCCCGCTCGTGAATGCCCTCTACGTGGCGTACGCCTCGCGCTTCGCGGCGGCCGTGTACAATCCCAAGCTGCGGGCGTACCACGTAGACACGACAACGCTGCTGGCGGCGCTGACGAGTCTACTGCTGTTCGCGAGTCTCCAGGCGCTGAGCGTGCTGGTGCTCGAGGCTGCCATGTGGCACCGCTACCGCGTCTCGGCGCTCACGTTGTTAGCGTTCGTGCTCGAGCGCCACGCGTGGTCGCTCCAAGGCAAGCTCGTGACGTGGCTCACGCTCAACTTTCAGTTCCCCGTCGCGCACTACGGCGTCGACTTTAACTTTGCCTTCGACTTTGCCCGCAACGTCACGGTGGGGCGCGACTCCTAACGTCCGTCAATGGCGGTGATTGTAGCCGCATCAGTACTCGTCCGGCGTCGATGCTGTAGTGGCAGTAGAGGACAAGAGGGTGCGTCAAGACCTCGATCAACCCGAGCAGTAGCACAGGGATTCGTCGCGTTCGAGTCGCATCGTGTACGTGTAGCGATACTGTACTGTTTGGCGTGGACGGCGTCGTCACCTGTCGCTCGCTTGGAGCATGGTGCTTGCCGCTCCGGACGGTAGCTTGACAAATGATGGATTGGCTGGCGCGGTTACTGTTGGTTACGGCACGGCCATCGGTCGAGAGGCCGCTTTTTTAGCTGTCGGGTGTCGGCACGGCAAACTTGAAGCGGAAGCTAAAGTCCGTGCCGTAGTGGAGCACCGAGAACTGCAAAAGACACGCGAGCCACGACACGAGCTTGCCTTGCAGCGACCACGCGTGGCGCTCCAAGTGGAACGCCAGCACGGTCG
Source organism: Pythium angustatum (assembly GCA_023337915.1). NCBI lineage: Eukaryota > Oomycota > Peronosporomycetes > Pythiales > Pythiaceae > Pythium > Pythium angustatum. The sequence goes on along the minus strand of JAADXQ010000381.1, from coordinate 12,010 downwards.
CAGACGCGAGCTGGAAGCGGCGCCGGAGTACCAAGGTCATCAGTACGAGGCTCAGCGACTGCAGTGCCGTGTAGAGTGCCAGGCTCTCGAGTGCCGGTGCGAGGCGGTCACAGTGGTAGTAGAACCCGTAGAGCTTTTGGTTAAAGGCCGCGGTCGGGAGCTGGGCCGCGAGCGCAAGGTAGATACCGCTCACGACCGGGATCGCGACTTCGAGGTACTCGACCAGCAGCGTCGACTCGGCCGCTTGCAAGATCTCGAGCGCGTGCGTGAGCACGAGCTGCTGGTTCACGACGCTCCGTGACGGGTCGGTGATAGCGTCGGCACGGGCCTGTTCAACGAGTGCAGGCGACGGACCAGGCGGCAGCGCAAGCCCGACGCGTGACGCGACGCGCGACGACCGCGAGGTCTCCCGGATCGACACGCGCACGCTCTGGCCCAACGACGCAAGGACACCAAACGAACTCGTACGATGCGACGCAAACTTGCTCAGCTCACTCTCGACCAGCTCGTGTTCGGTCGCGTCGAGGCGGTCGACAACACCAAGCGCTGTGGCAACAATCGTGTGCTGCGGCACGACGGACTGGCGACGTAGCATGGTCGCGACAGCGAGCAGGCATTGTGCCAAGTCCACGCCAATCACAAACGCCGTCGCAAACGGCGACGGCGTGGTCTGGACAATCATCGACTGGTAAATGCAGGCACAGATTTCGACGCCGCTGACCGCAACTTCTTCGGCAAAGTCTTGCCGCAGCGGACGCGAGAGCCGACGCAGCAGTGTCTTGAGCGCGTGCTTGATCACGGGGAAGAGCATGGCCAGTGCGATCTGCTGCCACGTCGTCGCGGCCTCGAACGCGGCCGAGAACGACGGGTAGATCACGACTTGGGAGACCTGGACGACGAACGACGGAAAGTACGCGCGCGCACGGCGTCCCAGCGCACGGCTCGACTGTACGACGCGCCCGCGGGTCACAATGGCGTGGGCCAGTACAAAACTGACGAGCCATGGCACGAACACGAGCACCCAGAAGAACGGCACGGGGAAGCGCCAGTAGTAGCTCAAGCCCGTGGCGTAGGCCACTACGAGCACCGTACCGATACACGACGCGAGCACGAGCAGGCGCGTCGCGTACTCGTGGCTCGCGACACCGGCGCCCGCAAGGTACTGAGGCGACGCGCCGACCATGGTGAGCCACATGGTCGTTGTCACGTGCTCGAGAAAGCCTTCGGCATTCGCTGCGAAACCGAGCGTTGGGTCGCCCAGCGGCACCAGCAGCGGCAGGAGCGGCGAGGTCACGAGCGCGATTAGCGGCGAGATCAACAGCACGAGCGCGATCCGCAGTTTGCGAGGCCGTGCGCGCGTACCGTGCAAACGCCGAGAGCTTGTGTACGGTGTAGCGAGCACAGCGCGTGTCCTTGTCTTTCGTGACGACCGGCACCGCCACGGCACGCCGACGGCACCACCACCTCTTGCGAGGGCTGTGCGCTGAGTCGATGCCGCCAACCGGGAAGATGGACGCCATGCATGGGGTGTACTGCATCCCGATCTTCTGTGGGAAGCACGATCACGATCACGTCGACGCTGAATGTGACTTACGGTCACGTTACGAGTTGATTGTCGCGACGCGCAGGTGCCGTCTCGTGACGAGACGAGACGTATTATTAATAATACGAGCGACGGTGTATCAGACGAGGAGGCAGTGCGTGTGCTCCTACTGCGGCCTCGACCGTATAAGAATAGACTACGAGCACCGTGTCTCGTGGGGCACGCGGCTCTGTTCCGACCAGACCGCTCGGGGACGACGAAAGGAGATCTGATACAGATCCTGTAACGTAGCCGTAACACGTTTCAGTCGGCAGCTTTCCCAGCGATGCCTTGGGTCGTCTGTGGGACAGTGGGCAACCGTGTCGAGCTGTTGCCTCTGGGGCTGCAGCTGCACCCCGAACTGTAGCCATATCGGATATTGCCGAATTATCAAAACACGGTGCTCTTGCTTTTTCAGTCGTTACGAACACATTTTGTTATGGCCGTTCTGTTCCTAACTCCTGAGTTCTTCTCGTCATTCCAAAGCAAGAGCAGTTCCATCATGGCCCACGGCGAAGCGCGTCCACGCGCGTCTGCGGGGCCGCCGGCCTCCCCCTCCTCCTCCGCCGCCTCCGCTGCCGTCCCCTCCTCCTCCTCCTCCTCTACATCGGCGTACGCCAACGAGGCCATCCAGCGCCGCGCCGGCGCGTCGACGGTCGCGGTCATCGGCGCTGGCTTCCTCGGTCGGTGCCTTGCGCTGGACTTGTCGCTACTGGGCGTCAAGGTGCTGGTCTACGACACGAACCCACAGACCGCCAACACGGTGCGTCCTCTCCTCTCCTCTCCCCTCCTCGTCCTGCTCCTCCTCCGCCACTGACAAGATTCTGTCGTGCCGCCTGTAGCTCTCGACATTTGCCTATGAGCTCATGAACCCCATGCTTCACTTGGGCTACGTGACCAAGAGCATGATTACGCGCGCTTGTACGAACGTGCGCGTCGTCAGCGACCTGCGCGAGTGCGCGAACGCCAGCCTCGTGATTGAAGCGGTACTGCCCACCTTCTCACCATACTGGTTAAGGACTGGAGTGGATCCCTCACGTCTGTGACACGTGTAGATCCCAGAGGACCTCGAGGCCAAGATCCAGCTCTTCCGGTCGCTCGAAGCCGTCGTATCGGCGTCGACCGTGCTCGCGACCAGTACGATCGAGCTCTCGGTCGATGCGATCCAGTACGTACGCCCAGCGTCTCTCAGTCGGCTGCCTCGAAACTTAACCCTGGCGTCTTCCTTGGACAGAGACCGACTCAAGCACCGCGACCGATTCCTCGGCGTTCGCTTCTTTCATCCGTGTGTGCTATTGCCGCCTGTCGAAGTCACGCCGGGCGCGCACACGGCCGCGAGCACTGTAGAACGCGTGGTCTCGTTTCTCATGCACATTCAGAAAGCGCCGCATCGTGGGCCAACGCGCCGCGTGCTGTCGAACCGCGAAGTGAGTGCGTTCCAGTTTAACACGGCCGTCCGTGGTGGGTTTTACCATGGACTGCTTGACCCGACACCGCACCCGACGCACGACATCATTGTGGCGGCCGCTGGTCCGCCGCTGGTCGAAGAAGGCGAGAGCCACGGCACGACGACGGCACTGTAAATCCGCCATTCTGATAAAGCTGCAGAATACACGTCCAGTACGAACCGAACTCCCGTGTGTCGTGCTATGCTACGGCAGTGCCTGCGTGGCAACCACTGTCAGAAAGTCTATGTAGCATCCAAGCAGCTTACAACCACGAACCAGGGGACAACGGATCAAGACTTCAGCGGTCTTCAGCGGTACGTCAATGGATTGCAGATCGAGCGCTGGATATTCTCGAGCGCACGAAGCAACTGATACTAACGTCGAGGTGTATGTTTCTGGATGCAGGAAAGTCAACAGCTCATTTGTGTATCGCGCCTCGCCGCTGGCTGGAGTGTCGCGCGTCTCGGTCATGGTTCTCATCGTCAAATGTCTATCACTCTGATGACGCGGTGGCACACCGAGTGTGCAGTGGAAGAAGAGAAGCTACGCTGCAAGACACGGTGTCGTGGCATCCGCGCACCACATTGGCGGTACGCGTGACCTCTTTGACTGGGCGTGATAGCGCCTCACGGATTGGTGTCCGTGGAGCTTTCCATTCTTGGCCTGGGCCACCGCCGCCCCCGAGGTCTGCACACGCTCTCAACTTCCAAGACGTCGGCTGGGCTATTCACAGACTGGCGTGACGCGCGCTCGTGGTGTATTTCTGCGTTCGACTGGTTCGGCCCAGTCAAGCACGTTGTGCCGCCCGCAAACGCTGCCGTCAAGGCGTCGCTGTCGCCACACTCGTAGCGCCACGTCAAAACAAACATGACGCGCGTCGCGGTTGCTCCTTCGGCCCCCTGTCTCAGCAACACTGCTCCAGCGTCAGGTCACGACGCGTCGTGGTCGCAGTGGTGGCTCGGGCTGCGCGCAGCCGCCAAGAACACGGTGCGCTATCGATACTCGGTTGACAAGGCACGCCGTCTCCTCACCTACATACATACCACGTCGACGTGGCGCCACCTCGCCGTTGTCATCCTCTACCCGCTCCCTGGACTGATCACGTCGCTTATCCCGACCTTCGTGCCACTCCAGGACCCGACACGCGGGGCTCTCCACAACCCCGGCTTCTTATTTCACGGCGTCTTGACGACGCTCGCGACCTTCGGTGGTGGCATGCTACAGGCGCGAGCCGTGACCTCGATCAGCCACCGTGACATTACGACGCTCGAAGTCCTGGCCATTGCCGTGGTCGGTGTAGTCCTCTATTGGATTGTGTTGGGTTCACTGGCCTTGTTCTGGCGGTTCCCCGTGCCGTTTTCGATGGTCGTGGGCGCGGCACCGTACACGCTGGCGCTCGTGGGGGCCGTGACGCTGGTTCTGGGGCGCCGCATGCCCCGTTCCGACCCCGTACGCACTCGCCTGCGCATGTATTTGCCTTCGCACTCGATGCAAGTCGTCCAGATCCTGTTCTATCCGGCGTACTCGACGCTGTTTGAAGCCGCGAGCCAACACCAGCAGGTCGTGCTCATTGCACTGTTCCCCGTCATCAAGTATTACATCAAGCGCGCCGTGTCGATCTTCTCGTACCACTTGGGCGATTTCCATCGGGAAGTCGGTGTTGCCGGTGTCGAGATTTGTGCGTCCGTCTACCAAGCAACCATCATGCAAAACACGCCGACCATTGTCTCGGGCCTGCTCATTGTGCTCATCGATATGCTTCAAGGCTTTATTGACGTCCGGCGCTTCCTGTCGACAGATCCCGCGGCGTTTTCTCGGGCGCTAGCGGTACTGCAAGACAACTCGCGGCACTTTCCCGACACTAGCTTGGCCAAGTGTGCGTCCACGCGCGTCGACCTCTGGACCAGTCTTTGGGTTCAGATGCGTCGAGCCTGGTCGTCGTCACGACACGGAGCACGCATTGAGGTGACGTCCGGGTCCATTGTGCCCAACGGTCCAGTCGTGAAGCCGAAGTGCGTTCAAGCAGACAACACGGAGATGCGCGACGTGACGCAGACGCTCGAAGTGCTGCAATCCATGGAGACCATTTTGCTCGTCGAGTACATTGAAACCATTGCACCGGTCGTCAACACGGTCTACCTGCTCGTCGCTGCGCAGCTCCCGTCGGCGCGTTTTAATCCCCGCGTGCGTGATTTTTACGGCGACGCCACGGCGCTCCAGACCGCGTTGGGCAGTCTCTTGGTGTATTCGTTGCTTCAAGCCGTGACGCTCGGTGTGCTGTGTCTGCTCGTTCGTCGTCGATTTCATGTGTCGGCGCTGGGACTCTTGGCGTTCGTGTTGGAGTTTCACGTCTGGTCACTCCAGGGCAAGATGCTTGCGTGGTTTACGTTCATGTTTGCGTTCTCGGTCGTCCACTACGGTACGCTCGTGGGCTCTTGCAGGATTCCTGGTCGTTCTTATTAACTGACATTGTATTATACTCATCTGTTCCGTTGACAGGCGTCGACTTTTCGTTCCAGTTCGATTTCAAGTCGCCACCGCTACGTTAAGTCATTGACAGCGTTCTCCACGTACACCTTTGTATCACTCTCTCTCTATCCCGTCGTCGCCGTCTTCTTACTCGAGGGGCTTGATCGTGAAATCAAACTGGAAGGTGAAGTCCACGCCTACCAACAAACCAACGGTCAGTCATTGTGGCTGTGCCGTACCGTAATGGGCGATCGAGAACGCGAGGATCGTCGGGAGCCACGCCACCAACTTGCCTTGTAGCGACCACACGTGCTTCTCCAGTGCAAACGCAATCTGTGCGAGCGGCGACAGCGCGTACCGCACATGGATGACCACGCACACGGCCACGAGCGTCGCGCCTTGGAGCAGTGCGTACAAGATCATGTTGCTCACCGCGGTCGTGAGCGCATCGCCGTGGTCCATGAACGGGCGTAGTTTGGTGTTGTAGATGGCCGACGGCAGCTGCGACGCGGCGACGACGTAGATCGTGTTGACGATCGGAACGATGACCTCCAAGTACTCGACCAGCAAGATCGTCTCGATCGACTGCAGCATCTCGAGCGACTGTGTGAGCACGAGCTCGTCGTGATTTGTTTTCTTGTTGTGTTCACATTGCGTGGCTGTGGGCGGAACCGCGACCACGACGGGCGTGGCAGCGAGTGGCGCGACCGACCGCTGTGGACCAAGGCTGTGAGACCGTGCGAGTCGCCCCATCTTCTGGAACGTGAGTTCAAAGTATCCGACCGTCTTGGTCGCGAACGGCTGAAGTTGGTCGTCGGTCAGCTCCAGCGAGACGCCACGCTCGAGGATCGCAATCCCAGCGTGCACGAGCTCCACGTCCGGCAGCACAGTGTGCCAACCCATGAGTCGCTTGACGTCGACAATGCCCAAGACCACGTCGAGAGCAATCACGAGGCCGGTCATGAGCGGTGACGGCGTGCCTTGGACAATCATGGACTGGTACATGGACGCGCTGATCTCCACAGCACTCGCGGCTTCTTCACGTGCATAGTCGCTCACGTGATGGTGGGCAATGGCAATGTTTTTCTTGAGCAAGAACTTGAGCACGGGGAAGAAGGCAATGAGTGCGGCTTGGACCCACGCGCCCGAGGCGTTGAAGAGCGCCGAGTACGCGGGATAAATCACGAGTTGCGAGACTTGCACTGACACTGACGGCAAGTAGAAGAGCAAGTGGTTCCGTAAGCGGCGCGACGCAAGGCGGCCACGGAGCGTGACAATGTGAGCAAGCGTGATGCAGAGGATCCACGGCACAAAGACGAGCACAGGAGCGAACGGTACGGGGAAGCGCCAGTACGTCCCCAGCAGCGCAAACATCGCGACGAGCAGTGCGGTTGTCAGCACCGAGACACTCGCGACCGCCCACTGCGGGTACTCGTCGCGTGTGATACCGGTCATGGCGCGCACGGCGATCACGGTGCTGACGGCCGTGATGCCGATCGTAATCGTGAGATGCACATAAAAGCCCGGGTTCCCCGACACGCCCAACGACGGATCTTGGAGAGGAAGGAGCGGCAGCAGTACCGAGGCCGCGAGACCTGCGAGTGACGACACACACACAACCACAACGTGACGAAGCACGGACGTGTTGTGTGCGTAGGCAATGTACTGGCGGGTCTTGACGAGACTGAAACGCGGCCGTCGCGCGACCTGCGCAGCCTCTTTCACGCCGCGCAGCCATGAGTCCCACGTCGCTTCGTCCAGGTGCGCGTCGACGCGGAGATCGACAGCAGGTGACGGGCGAGGAGCGTCCTTCATCACGTGTTGCGATGATCTGCTCCACGGAGAACCAAGCACTTCGTCTCTCTCACGCCCATGGCCGTGCCATGGCCCGCGAGCCGCGATCTCGCCTCTATTTGTGGCGCGGGTGTGATACTGTTTCGTGGAAGGAAGGGATCCCGTACCCATATCATTTGCGAGAGAAGGAGCATCTTGCCAACCAACACCTGGAGCTTTCCCCGGTCAGCGACTCTATTCCTGTATCCCTCGGTGCCTGCTCAGTCTTGACTGCGACTGTGTGACAACCTTTGCGTACACCACGTCTATCCTCAGCTCCACAACCAGCCACTTCCTCTGCATTGATGCCAGCGCGCGTCCACTCTTGTGCTCCGCCGGCACAAGCCCGACCGCATGCGTGGAGCGACCATCCGAATCGACACGACGCTGACGCTGTACGATCTCGTTTCTCACTCACCAAGCTCAAGCGGCTACTCGCGTACGCACGCACGACGCCCACGTGGTGCCAACTCGCTGTCATGATCTTGTTCCCGTTGCGGACGGTGCTGGCTTCGTTCGGGGTCCCGCTCGTCCCGCTAAACCGCCTTTCGACAGAATCGCTGAGTACTCGTGCTCATGTTCGCGACGTGTTTCTTCACCTACGTTGGTACCATGCAGAAGACACGTGCTGCCGCCGCGCTCTCGCATGGGCTGTATACGAACATCGACATTGTCGCTGTCGCTGTGGTCTCGTCGCTGCCGCTCTCGGGTGTCACAAGTGCGTGGAAACGGACTGGCGCTTCCCGATCCCGTTTTTCTGGGTCCTGTCCGCGCCACGGTCGCTGCTCTGTCTCGTGCTGGGCAACGCGATCGTGTTGCGTCGTCGCCTCGCCGCGATAGCTCGCCCAATGCTCGCGTACGGACCGTCGCTAAGCATCCAGGTCGCGCAAATCATCATCTACCCAGTCTACTCGGCACTGTTTGAAGCGGCTGATTCGTCCATGAAGATTGTACTGATGGTACTCTTCCCACTGCTCAAAGCCACGCAGAAGCGAGGCATTTTTGCGCTAACACGGCCCTTCAGCCATGAGCTTTCGGCCGAGATATCTGTCAGCTTCGTGGAGATCTGCGCGTCAATGTACCAGGCGATCGTCATGCAGTCCACGCCATCCTTGGGCGCGACAGCACTAGTTATAGCCATCGACATGCTCCAAGGTCTTGTCGCCGTGCAGCGGTCCATGAGCCAGAGCTCGGCGCTCGTCTCCATCGACTCTATGGTCGTGCTGGTGCGGGTTGTGGAAGAGACCGACGCCAACGAACTAGACGACAAGGCGCTCGCGCGATTCGAGACGCGGACTGCACACGTGTGGCCAGCATTTTTGACCATGGGTAGTATTACTACCGCTACAGCCAACTCAACCGACGCACCAACGTCGCCGTCATTGACTTCGAACCCGACGGACGCGACCCAAGATAAGCTCCGTCTCACGCAAGCGTTCGAGCTACTGCAGTCGGCCGAGACGATCCGCCTGGTCGAGTACCTAGAAGTCGCTGTGCCGCTGGTCAACGCCATCCACGTGGCCTTTGCGACCCCGTTTGCTTCCGTCGTCTACAACCCGAGACGAAGAGTCTTCCGAGAGAACCGTGACGAGACAGCGCCGACTGAAACAGGGCATACCAAGCAGTTAAGCTATTCCCCACCCAGCCCTAGTGGAGAGGCGGCGCACAAGGCATCCCGCAAGCGCTCCGTGGTTGGTCGTGTCGACACAAAATCAGCACGACAGGCCACGGCTTTTCGCTGCATCGACAGGTAAGGCCACTGTGGAGGCCGTGGCACACACACACAGTGTTGCGGCGTGTGTCATCGATCTACTCTTGTTGCCCCAATCTATTTAAGCGCGCAGATGGAAGGCAATGTTGAGGGCACGGGCGGGCAGACTGACTGAGTTGGGAACCCCGCCTGGCGAGTTGCGACGTAACGCACTAGCCAATGCCACACCCATGGCCTCGCAAGTCCACCCGAGCGGTTCGCACGTGCGCCGGCACAGCACGCCACGCAGCTCGCTGCGTCGCCAGCGGGCATGGCGCGAGCTCCCGCGGCGACTCGTTGTGAACGCGAAGCGCACGCGGTTCTCACTCACCAAGCTCAAGCAGCTACTCGCATACTCGCAAGCCACGTCCGTGTGGCGCAAGCTCACGGTCATTGTGCTCTTCCCTATACCCAGCGTGCTCGCGTCGTTCGTCGCGCCGCTGATCCCTTTGAACGATCCCACGCGCGGTTTTGGCGAGAACCCGACGTTCCTGCTGCTGCTGTTCACGACGTGCATGCTCACGGTCAGCGGGACCATGCCACAAGTACGAGCCGCCGCGGCAATCCCCCACGAGCTGTACACCAACATCGACATCCTCCTGGTCGGTGTGGTCTCCTCGGTGCCGATCCTGGGCCTTGCAAGCTTTGTTGCGACCAACTGGCGGTTCCCGATCCCGTTCTTCTGGGTGCTCGCTGCTGGCCCGTGGCTGTTATGTGTGATATTTGGGAATGCGGTCGTGCTGCGTCGTCAATGGCATCGCGTCGGACGTCCACTGGTTGCGTACATGCCGGCGCTGGCTGTCCAAGTCGCGCAGATTATCATCTACCCGGCGTACTCGGCACTCTTTGAAGCAGCCCACGAGACGTCGCAGATCGTGTTGATCATGCTTTTCCCGTTCCTCAAGGCTGCGCTGAAGAAGGGGATTTTCTTGCTCACGCGCCGCTCGAACCGAGACCTGTCGGCCGAGATCTCGGTCAGCTCTGTTGAGATCTGTTCGTCCATGTACCAAGCGATCATCATGTAGACAACACCGTCGCTGCTGGCGACTGGACTGCTCATTGGCATCGACGTGCTTCAAGGCCTCGTGGCGATTCGACAGTTCTGGAAGCACAGCTCAGCGCTGGTGCCTGTCGACGTTCTAGCTACGCTAGCGCGGGCTGCAGACGACCGCGGCCCTCTCGTCCAGAACGACAAAGATCTCTCGAAATTCGCGACGCGACAGGTGACGGTCTGGCCGTCAGCAGCGACGGCACGGCTAGCACCGCCCCAAATCTCAGCGAGTACTCCCTCGGACTCGTCTCGCGACAAGCTCTGCCTCACACAAGCGCTCGAGCTACTGCAATCGGCCGAGACGATCCTGTTGGTTGAGTACTTGGAAGTTGCTGTGCCATTGGTCAACGCCATCTACTTGGCGTTCGCGACGCAGTTTGCGACATCGGTCTACAACCCGCGATTACGGCCCTTCTACCACCACCCCGAGGCCTTAGCGAGCGCCATCTCGAGCGTCGTACTGTACACGTCGCTCCAGGCGCTGACACTTGTGGCCATGGCCATGGCCATGCAGTGCCGCCTCAAGCCCTCGGCACTGACACTGCTGGCGTTTGTGCTCGAGAACCACGCGTGGTCGCTGCAGGGCAAGCTGGTCCCGTGGCTCTCGGTCTTTCTCGTCTTTCCGATCGTCCACTTTGGTGCGTTGTGGCTGCTGACTCGGGGTCGGCACGGCGGTGTATCTATAGTCCAGTGTACTGACCGTGTGGTGCTGTGATATGACCCGTTGTCGTAGGTGTCGACTTCTCGTTCACGTTCGACTTTGCCAGCCCCCCACTTGGCTGAGACGGAATGTAGCCACCTGAACCAAGTGGGTACATTTTTACCGTCTTTCCGGTATACCAGTTTTTGTGTGGGTGCCTTTGATCGAATGGGGGCGGGAAACTCGCAAAGGAAACGAATATGGCAGAGACGACGGTGGCGCTGTCCGCAGTGACAATGGAGGGCGAGCGCAAGGGAGGCGTGTTCACGATAGCATCATATGTGCCTACTATTATAATAGCGCAGGTGCTTTCGACATGTCCAGATCTCTCGATAGACGGTCTGGTTCCCGTTCATCACTGCCGTCGTCTCACCAGACCGGCTATTTTTATAACTGAAGTGGCCCGTCACTCAGCGGCGGCTCGCTTGGCGTCTGTTCGGGCTAGTCTCGCTCTCAGCACTCGCGTCCCGCGTTTCTCGGCTTCGTTCGGTTTCGAGATATTGAAGCGAGAACATGACTAGCATTCGGCCGGCCGGCTCGATCCCATCGACGTCCAAGCAGATCGGTCTGCACCCACGGGGCGCCACACAGTCTGCCAGGGCGCGGCACCGCGCGAGTACGCTCCCCGGCGAACACAAGTCACGGTACTCGGTGGAGAAGCTGCTCGACTATGACGTGTACGCGCGCACGACGCCACGCTGGAGACTCATACTGGTCGTGATCGGCACACCGCTTCTTCCGCTGCTGGCTGTGTTGGTGCCGCCGCTTCTGCCGCTGCGTGACCCGGCGCTCGGCATCCTCGAGAACAAAGGCTTCTGCGTGCACTTTGTGATCGTCATGACCTTGACGGTCCTGGGGGCGATCTTGCAGGGCCGCTCGGTCACTTCGCTAGCGCATCACGAGTACACAACACGACAGGCCGTGCTCGTGTCGCTGCTCTCGTCCGGCCTCTTATTAGGCGTGACGATCGGCGTCGCTCAATTGTGGCGGTTCCCAATTCCGTTCACGTGGGCCATCGGCTTTGCCCCGTGGGTGGTGTGCGTTGTGTGGGCCAACATCCTCGTCTTCCGTAGACAACTCTTCTCCGGTGCGCTCAAGAAACCAGCCCTCGCGTTTCTCCCGTCGTTTGTTATCCAAATCTCGCAGATCATTCTCTACCCGGCCTTCTCGGCGGCCT